>QJOA01000894.1:0-21871 GCA_004155915.1 Monosporascus sp. CRB-9-2
CCCCCCCCCCCCCCCCCCCCCCCCCCCCCCCCCCCCCCCCCCCCCCGAGCTTAGTTACATTATACGACAACTTGCTATCGTTTTTGTAAACGTACCCTATTTTGCGTAAGCAATGGCGGATACGGCCAAACCGCGCAATATAACTTTTTGGAAAAGAGGGCTAGGTTTGCGGAGAGATATATAATACTTATTACCTTTCTTTTACTGAATTTAATATAACCTACGGATCTTAACAAATAAAATAATGCTTAAAATAAACTTTACTTTATAATTCTGTCTTAAGTTATTATTTTTAGGCTAAAGGGGAAGGTATAATTACTTTAAATAACAGCTTTATAATAACGTTATAAAAATCCCCTTCGACGTATTTAATAATAATATGCAATGGGCGATTTGCTATATATTATTAGTGGAGCCGGCAAACCTAATAAGGTACGTAAATAATTACGTTTATTATATATACTTACGCCTTATAAACTTATAACCGCTAATATTGTTAAAGCTTATTGTTACATTTTTAGCAATATTATTACTTTGCCGCATAATTATAAATCATATTATTCCGTCTTTTAAGATATAATCGTCGGAAGCTAAAATATCGGCTTCGGCATGCTATAATTACAGCTTAGGGTTAGTATACGAAATATTAAAATATTCGTAATTTATTTATTACTGATTAATTTTTAAAGGTACTTTAAAGGCTATAATACGGCCTTAAGGGCCATATATTTATTAGTCCGCCTTGGCAAAACTTTATGGATCAAGGTGCCGATATTATCTGCCTTCTTTAGGGGTTAAGAGGCACCGACCTAAAGACGACCCCCTATTAAGGCATGATATATATTAATAATAGGGCGAGACTATATGGTTAATATAATTCCCAAAATCAGAAAAGTCGGTTTAATAAGATTAATATGTTAATACGCAGGATAAACAGATTTTTTAAAGGAAAGTATTACGGGTTCGAGGCCTTAAGCAGTTATTAGTAGGTTATAAATATATTTACGTACTATTTTTTTAAATATTATATAAGCTTTATAACCCGTAAGCAAAAATTAAAATTAACTTGTTACAAGGTTATTTAAAAACTTAGGCCTTAAACCACCTGCTATTTTAAAACCCTTAAAATTATAGCAATATAAATTAGGTTTAATTTTAAGAATAGATAACTTATACACTTACGGGGCCAAAATATGCGCATTAATCTTAAGTTACTTACGGTTCTATTTTAGAATCTTTGGCATTAACAGCATAACTTTACCGATTATCCTCGCAATATAATATCGTACTTATACCCTTTAATAATACGGATTTATTAAATATATAATTCAGAATCCGCGTATTATAAAGACGTATACCGCCCCTAACTTTTAAGCCATTTAAACCTTAAAGCTTTAAGGTAAAATTGTCGGATATAGGTTCGAATAAAAGCTGGCAGTTAATATTACTTAAATTATAAGCCTTTAATAGGTATATAGGCCTTATTAAACCAAACTTTAAACTACGGTTATTCGTATACCGGTACCCTAATAAAGCGGCCGCCGAAACAGATTACTCCTTTAAACATAAAAAAAAACTTGTTCTTATAATATAAAAATTTCGGTTCAAGGTCATTATTTCGAAGCACCTTAAAAACCGATACCATAAACCTATAAAGGATTTTAATAAACTTTATTAGAAAAAATACAAAAAAAACCGAAAAAACCGAAAGTAAATAATAAGGTAATATTTATTTACGAATTAAAAGTATATAACTAATTACGACAATATTTTTCCTAATACTTTATATCAAAATAACAATTTTAGGCCCGCCGATAACGGGAAAAACAAATTTTTATTAACGGAAGTCGTAAGTTAAAAAATATATCGTATTTTTTACGGTAATCGAAAATAATTAACCTTTATCAACTTACGGATTAAAGCCTAAAAAAAAAAACGAAAGGAAAGTTTTAATTCGGAAATAACGGTCCCTAATACTTCCGAAAGATACGAGAAATATTTCCGAAAAAACGAACTATAAGTAAAAAAAATTACAATTTAAATTCTCGTATCTTATTTCGGCTTTACAACCCGAGGAAAAAAAGAAAGTTTCAGGCTAAATAATAATTTATAAATATTTACACCTTTATATTTAATATTTTTAAGTTAATAAATCCTTTAATTACGTTTTTATACAAACAGCAACAAATTTACTTCCCCTTAAAACCCCCTTATTAGCCGGAATCAAGCGAAATTTTGCAAAAATATCTAAAATAATTTCGGTTTTTCGATAAATAAATTTAAAAAAAATTATTTTGGAACACGATTCTTAATTAGACTAACCTTTCCAAACCAGAAGCCGGCAACATTTAAAACAGAGCCAGCTATAATATATAAAGGCAAAAATAAGATTAATAAAATAAATTTCCGTAACGAACTAGCGACGCTTAAGTAATAATTGCGCGAAAAAAGGGTCCATTTGATACAAAATCGTCTGATTCATTTTATATATCCGAATAAAACAATTTTTTTAAATAAAAAAATTTCGTTACGCAATTAATTAAGCCCCAAAAGTTTGATACATTATATACGCGTCGAATATAAGCTAATATGTATACAGGCTAAGTTCAAGCTTGGAAAATAGGCAACCGTAATACTCTTATAGTTACGACAGCACAGTTACCGGTCGCATTATGCACCGGGTTTCCGAAGTATACTGTCGCAACCGCGAAAGCCTTACGACCGCCATTTTCCAAACCTAGACTTAATTATATTAGTTATAACAAGATTAAAAAAATTTCCATGCGCATATTAAGTTATATTCGACGCGTATATAAAATATCAAACTTATTGGAAACAAATTGGTTACAAATTTTTTTTTTAAAAAAAAAACCAAAATAAATTGGGAATTTTAGCGGCAAGGCACTTAACGGCACCTCTATTAATGCAAAACAATTATTTTGGTGCTTACAACTATATAAGAACTAATGGAAACCCCTACCTATAAAATAGTCTCACCGGCTGTTATATTATTAAATCTTTAAAAAAGGTACTTCCTATTAAAGCACAAGCTTTTATATAATCAAGAAAGAAAATAGTAATAATTAATCAGGGCTAATATAGCTATGTTATATAAAGCATATTTATAAAAAAGATAATTACTGTAAAAATATTGCAATCCGATAAAAAATAAGGCTACCTTAAAGAAAATAATAAGGTTACCCTGGAAAGTTTAGTATATAAAAATGTACAGGGTAGACTTATATAAAAAGAATAAAAATCTCAAGATATATCGTAAATATATATATTTCGCTATATTAAAGCTATATACTTCCTATAATAGCCTGGGGGACGTCGGGGCTATATATATTCGTAAATAATCGTATATAAGCATATTATTTACTTCCCAATCCATAATAGAAACGTATAAAAAAACCTATAAGTAAAATCCTAAATTTGGCCCCTTTAAGGTCCATTTTATTAGTCGCATGATTCCGAATAAAGGCTAAGACCCACTTTTATTAGTCGCATAACTCCGAATTCCTAAAGTTACGCTGTTAAATCAAATCAAGGTCGTAATCGGCAAAAGCAAACTATTACTATTTCTTTATTAAAAAACTATTATCGTTATATACTATATCTGGCGGGCTTTAACCATTCGTTATTATAACGTATAAAGATCCTAGTAAGATAAGATAAATAATTTAAGGTCGTTCTTATATAACTTATAATAACTTTTCCTTTTTTGCCGTCCGAGTTAAATTAACAAAAAAATAAATCCGCCTTTTATTTTCCGATTATAACCATAAAGCTAGGGATTATTGATAATATTAAAAGCTATGAACTTCCTATAACAGCTTTAAAAAAGTTAATTTATATATATTCGTAAATGACTTTATTATTAAGCTATCGCAATAAAGGCCCCCTTATCTAGATTTTAAGGATCGTTCGGAATAACGTTGATCTATTCCGAAGCCCTAGAACTATATCAATAAATCATTTACATTATATAAGATTACCGTTTTCTAGTTCCTTAAATATTAATTAATATCGATATTAATTAATATTTTCTTAAAAGTTATATAACTGTTTTTTAATAAGTGTAATATAAATATATTATAAAAGGCTACGTAAGAAGTTTAAAACTTAACCCCGAATAGGGGTTTTACTTTTCTCCGAAATCTACCTTTTTTTAATTAAGTTTAATTACGTATAAATTATATACATTTAAACCCATTTTATCAGTTTCCGACTTTTAAGCTTAAGTAATATCTATTTTAATTCAGCAAAAGTAACTTAAAAAGTCTGCCCCTAAATAAAGTCGTAACTAATGAAAATCATATTTTTTGTCCATTACAGCTCGATCTCCGTTTGCTTATATATGGATAGATAGGAAAGGAAATAAATTTTTATTATATATTGCTTTTAAACTAAAAAAGATCTGGTTATTATCCAACTTCTACGTTTTGGCTTTTCGATTTTAACAAAATTTAAGCGCCTTATTATTAAGATTTAAATCGATATTTTTAATATAAAAGTTAAGTTATAGATTATAGAAAATAGAGCTTAAAAATGGATTATAAAAATGTTCGAAAACTAGGGATATATTAAAATTATTATTAGCTTCGATTTCCCAAAACGTAACTTCATGGTTAAGGTTATTATTGATCTTGCTTGGCGGTATCGTCAAAAAAACAAAAATGGCGACTTTAAAAAATAGACCGAACGAGTCAGGTGCCGGTAAGTTTTCTTCCTATAAAGTATGGTATTTATAAGCTAAAATATCGTAAAAAACGATTAATAGGACGAAAGCTGGAAATATAAAAGAAAAAAAAGAAAAAAAGTTCTAATAAAAGAACGGTACGGGTAGCTTATCTTTAAATAAAGAAGACAATTCCAGTTATTAGACAACTAATGCATTCCGATGCCGCACTAGGTATATGCCTGTCCTATAAAGAAAGAGCTTAACTTTAACATATCATGGCTGCTCGTTAACGTTATCTATAATATTTTCCCGGAAAATATCGTTTTTTAGATTTTGTAACGCGAAAACTATTTATTTTTTATTCGGTTTTTAATCGAGATTCGTAAATAATTTAATAAGTTACGGGCTTCGTTTTATGGCGGCTAGCAGTATTATCGTTAGCATCTTTCGTTAATATACTTTCCGTTCGTAATTCCCGTTTTTATTAAAATTAAACGCCGGTATCTCCATACCTATACAGGAATTATTTATAATATAACCCTTAATTAAACGTTATTTAGGCCTAGGCTTACGCAAGGCCAACCCTAACGTTATAATAAACGTAATAATAAAGCGCCGACTCGTCGACCCGCACGTAAGTACGTTTATGCCAGCAAAGTATACGATATAGTTAAACGTAATCCTTTATAAACTAACATCCGGTAGCAACTTCTTTTACAGCTATAGCCCTTTTTAAAGCCGACGAACTCTTTTAATACGGCGCCGAACCGCTTTATGCCGTAAAGGTTTTTTATTTCCCTATAAGGCCTAGCTACGTCCTTATTTAAATATAACGCCGTTTGGACTTTTTTTTCTTTTCTCCCTTTTTTTATAAACGAAAACGTCAGGTATATTAATTATTTCCCTAAACATAAAAAAAGGTTATCGGATACCCTAATAATAGCAAGGAACCGTACGAAATTTTTAGGACTTTTTATATAAATATAAGAAACTTTTTTTCCTTACGCCTTACCGAGACGTCTTCTTGGCCGAAATGGCCATTCGCCGAAGCTGGCAAGTGCTATTCGGCAGCTAACTATATGCTCTAAATCTTTTTTCCGTACGCCGTAGGCGTGCAGTTAATATTAATATTCCTAAATTTAAAGCCGATATCGTATATTTCGTAAAGTATATCTATTATAAAAATAATGCGGCGTTTATTCATAACCTTTATATCGCCTTTATATTATCCAGCAAATTTATATCTACCGTTTATTTAGGTTAAAAAACGTTATAATTACCCATAAACCTTTCCATATAATTACAATTTCCGTATTAAAGATTATAAAGTAAAAGTTAACCGTCCGCCTTAATATATTGCGTAGCCATAACCAACCTCGATTTTATCTTTATCTTTTAAAGGTAAAAGTCGATAAAAACGCAGATTTAAAAGGTGCAAAAAGGTATAAAAAAAAAGAAAATAACGTATCTATATCATATCGGGCTAAACTATATTAGGCAACTCTGCCGGTTATATACCAGATCAAGGCGTAATTTACAGCAACGACAACTTTAACGCGCGCCGTTTTTTTCAATTATCTCGTTTTTCTCTCGGCAGATATATAATTAGCAGAAGTATAAAAAACGGGGATCGACGTTTTCGTATTCCCTAAATCGACGGGCGAAGTTAACCAGACGGACGCGGAACCGATACGAATTTAAAAAATTTAAATTTTAATCGTTAATATGTAATTAATAACGGCAATAACAAAGGCCATTATAACGCATATTTAATTATAAAAAAGTTCCAAAATATTCGAAAAAAAGTTTTCGTAAATTTAAAAACGATTATTTATTATAATAATTTAAAAAATATATAAAATATTATACCGGATTTATATATTCGATTATTTTAATTACTAACAAAAATTTATATAAAGTTATTTAAAGTTACCTTAACAAATTTCGAAAGCCTACTTATTATTATAACGATAATAACAAAACGGATAATAATTAATAATATTAAAAAATTAAAATATTATTTTTATTTACGTTACCGTATTAATAAAAAAGAATATATTATACCTAATAATAGGGTGTTCGAATCTGGTTAAAAGTTTAACGCCGCCGTAAAACGGGACGTAAATTATTTAAGATATGCCGATAGGTATTTTACGAAAACTAGGCAACCGGATTCCCGGCTTCCAACCAGTCGTTATCCCTTCGGATTTTTAATTCGGTAATGGAAACTGGTTTACGTAATATCTTATTTAAGCTTATTAGCGAATTAATATTAGTTTTATTACGTTGGACGGCCAGGTAAAGCTTTACCGCCAAATACCGTTTAAATTCGAGCATAGCTAATTTTTAAATTTATCGAAAAATAAACGAAAACGTTATTAAAACGGAAAAAAATAATAAGAACTTTTATATTAACCTAAACCTTTATTAATTATCAAAAAAGGTATTATATAAACAAACGGTTTAATTCTGTTTTAAAAATTAAGTTAAAAAAAGCAGCCAAAAAGCTTAAATTATGCTAAAAACTTTAGGCAAGGTATAGACGACGGTTAATTAAGCTTAAAGTTACGGTTTTGGAATATAACGACCACATTAAAACGATAAAAAGCCGGTAAGTGGCATAACTTCTAATATTTTATATATTAAAATTAGGAATCGGGTAAAAAAGTTGGCTAAAAACGAAAAAAAGTAAGTTAAATAATAATGTTGCCTAAAAGGTATATTGAATTTTTAAATGTAAGGCAAAAATTACTAGTATAACCAGTTACTTTTAAATATTAACTAAATTACGTAAAAAGTAAATATATATTTATTTCGTTAAGTTAATTAAATAAAATACCTAAAAAATTAGCTTAGGAAAATAGATTCGGTTTTTTAAGGTAATATCGGCTAAAAACGATAAGAATAATAAAAGCAACCTTTAAGAAAATCTAAAGAATTTAAACGATCTAGAAAAAAAAGTTTCTATATATACGCAGTTTTTTCCTTTATTGTTACAATAATATACTTAAAATAATAGCAGTTAAGGTATTAAGCGAAACTTTAATAACAAATATAATAACTTGCTTATTAAATAAATAGGTTATCCCGTATATATATATTATAACAAGAGATTAACCAGATAAAGCAAGCGGCAAGATGACGGAAAAGGGGTAACGGAAATAAAATATGCTGCAATTTTAGGTTACGGATAAAATATATATAAGGGCTAGTTATTTAGAGTTTAGAATGATTAAATAGGTAATGCCTCGAAACAGGGATTACAAATATTATGCAATTTCGATACGAAATTATGTAAATTAAGCGTCGAAATCAAAGCTATACCGAGAAAGTTTCCGGATTATTAACCAGTTATGGCTGCTAAAAAGATGATAATCTTGGAATGGTAAAAAAAGTGGTAAGAAAAGTGGTGGAAAAAGTGGTGGAAAAAGTGGTGGAAAAAGTGGTGGAAAAAGTGGTGGAAAAAGTGGTAAAAAAAGCGGTGGAAATTGTAAAAGTATAAAACGGCTTGGATCTCCCCCACGCTTAATAGGGCCTACCCTTTAAAATATCTGATCCGCTTCCTTTCTACCTAGAAAAAGATATAATATCTTTAATGGATTTTTAGCTAACCTTCCTACCGGGGGGGGGACAAAATATCATCCGCCAAAACGCACCCCTTACATCTAACACCGTAATAATAGGTATCAAGCACTGCCGGAATATCCCATAATAAAAAATAAGGAGCTACGCCGAAAATTAGCTAATTAGAATAATTCATCTCTTACTTTTATAACCATTTCCTTTACCTTTTTCGTCACTTTTTCCTTAATTTTTTCCGTTACTTTTACCTTTATTCTTTACTGCATCCTTAATAAATAATACTACAAAAATATTCGTTAGTTAATAATATTATAAAAAAGCTTACCAAGGTATCTACCAGCATTAAACGTTATTAAAACCTTAAAGGTATAAAGATTAAGCGTATTAACAAAGCATTCGCTTTTTTATTAAGTAAAATTACGACTAAAAGAAAAAAAATTTACTTAAAACTTTTACAAAATATTTACGCCGATGCGGGTTTGTACGGCGTTATTTTATATACTGCTACGTTCGAAATAAATACGGTATTTTTTATAAAAAAAGGTTTCCGAAAAGATTTGCCAGCAAAATTAAAAAAAAAACGGAATAATCTTTATTATAACTATTTCCGAAAAATCGTTAACATCCTTTTTACCAAATATAAGTCGTACGGCTTACAATTTATTATAACTTATATTAATATAATAATTCATCTTTTAACGAACTATAAAGCGATAGCCGTAACGTTATAAAATAATTATGTTATGCCATACGTTAATACGATACAAACGATAACTTATTAAAGCGTTACCGTTTAAACGTTATAATACGCCGGTAATGGTTATAAACTTAATTAAAAAAATGCAAAAATAGTTATAAATTTTAACTGAATTAATGGTTCGGTATTTTTAATAAATATATATTTAAAAAAGGTTAAACCTTTTATAATAATTCCCGTACCCGATAAACTTATAAAGCTTTTTATTATATAACGGGCGAAAGTATAAGTAATTCTAACTTGAAACCCGAATAATATAACCTATAAAAATAAATTTTAATACTTTAAACCATAAGTTTTTTCGTTATATAATTATTACTATATACTTAACGGATTCCGTTTTAATAGTTTTAATATGCTCCTTCGTTTTGTAAACTTGGATTACTTCTTTATTTTCAAAAACGTCGATAATAATAGCTATAATATTTACAAAAAGCCTAATTTCCTTTCCCTTTATTAATACTTCCCAGATTATTTTATATTTACCGTTTTTAAAAAAGTCTTATTAACGGCTTTAAACTTATAAAACCGTAATTCGTACGTTTTAAAACCGTTTTATTAATTCGGTATCTTTCTATCTTTTCACTTTCTCCTTTTATATCGTCGTTACCATGCTCTTTACCGGCGTCACAGCCGAAAAATCCTCACGTTTTTAGGAAAATTCTTTTAAGGCCTTTTCCGACGGCTTGCTACCAACGTATTTCGCAATCGAAGGCTATCAAAAAACGGTTACGGTAAAAGAATATATTCAGATAAAATACGGTTTACCTCGGATTTGGCAAATATCAAAATAATACTCGATACGGCACTCAACAAAGCTGCAATTCACATAACGTATTAAAAACTAATTCGGAACGGTCGAATACTTCTAAAGTTTTATTAGATCTCGGTAAATTACGAACGCAACTGTCCGAAACAAAAATAATTAATTATGCCGCTTTATTCGGACTTTTTATCCGTATTACGGGAATCATTTAGGTTAATATTAACCGGAATTTAACCCGGTTTACCCTAAATAAGTTACAACTATTATAATTATTTTAATATAATTTAAAATAACAAACCAGGCGTTATTAAGTAACGATTTTAACATTTCGAAAATTATTAAAGCTAAAATAAAATTTTTTTAACATATTAATTAAATATTACTAATTAGCCTACCAAAAAAAACCAGCTATTTTTAGCCCAAAAAAGTGGAAATGGCTAATAAACAAACAATTTATTAATATTAATTCTAATTTTTTACAAGTTATTAAAATATTCCGAATTGTTTTTATAAAGCGTTTAATTTTGGACGATATATATTATACCGTAATAAAGAATATTTAATATACAAAATTAAACCGTTTATCCATTTATATAAAAGTTAGCAAAACCTTATTATATTACCTCGATATTCGACAGTTTTCCATAATAAATACATTTTATAAGCAAAATTATTACAATTTTTCAAATTAAGGCGGCTTTTGGCATACCAGCCTTAATGCTATCATACCGCGAATTAAAATAACTCAATATATTCTCGGTACGGTTTATAAATTCATTACCACCTTACCCTAAAAAAATAAAAATAATAAGTAACTTATCGCTAATAAAGTTACTTAAAACTTCCTAAAATATAATACCGTTAAAACTTTTTTTTTAAATATAAAAAACCTTACTTTTAACCGATAAAATATTATGGTACGTAATAATTTTATATATAGCATTTTCCCAGCTATAAAAGGCGCCGGTTTTTTTCTTGTAAACTTTAACAAAGCCAGTACGCGGAAAAGCCTTATAATCCTAGATACCTTATTCTTAAAAACACTCGCCGATACCAAAATATAGTTAGCCAATCCCGGCAATATTTTCGAAAATACGGCCGTAAAAAGGTAGGCTTAATATAATCTTTTTAGCGGGAACATTAGCAGTTAGGTAATCTGTAACAGCTTTATCGGTAAAAAAAAGCGTTAACGTTGGGTTACTTAAATTATGGTATAGATTAGCTTAATAAGCAATAAAGGTAATATTTTAAAAGCCGGCGTAATCGTAAGTTATTAAATTTATAAAGTTAAGCATTTATAATATCTTTTTTAGCTTTATTATATTATAATTAATAAAGCCGGCCGGTATGGTAATAGTTAAAAAAATGGTAACTGTTACCGTATTACGAAAAATATAAGTTTATTTTATTACGGATAATATTTAATAAAAGGACGAAATTATTAACTTCCGTCGAATTTTTAGGATATTCCTAATTAATATCTAAATTATCGAAGCCCCAGTTTTTTATAAACGTAACGACAATTTAAGCAAAAGTAATACGTTCAGCCATTATTACGGCGGTAGTTAAAAAATTAACGGAATAAATCCAGCTACCGATAAAAAAAAGTACCTTTAAGTATCGATTTTTTTTTTTAAAAGATAAAGTTACTTAATATATTTATAAACGTTATTATCGGGTTTACCTTATATTATAACATTTTGTTAGTATTAATTATCGCTTAAATTAAAAAGTTTATTATTATTATTATTATAATGCTTTTCGAAATCGGTATACGTATCCGAAACGTAATTTTTATAATTAAATTATCGGGTTTAGGATTAATATTTACAGAAATATTTATATAATTTTATTAAAATAAATATTCGTAAATAAATAAAGGACCTGGTTAATTTATTAAACTGGAAATTAATTAGGCTAATAATTTTAAACGTAAATACTTTTATAAATATTCGTTTACGATTTTTAACTTAATTTAGGTTATACTTATTAATTCGTAAAATAAATTATATTTTAAAACCGTTTTGTTTAACCTTAATAATTTTAAATAATAACGTCGGCAAAGCTGGAATATATATAAAGTAAAAAAGTTACGATATACCCCAAATTTTTTATAATAATTATAATTGGGATTTATTATCGAATTTATTTAAAATAACGGTTAAAATATAGCTTAAATTTATAATAAGCTTTATATTATTTTGGGATTTTTAAAATACGGGCCTTTTTAGGGCTAGTTTTAGCTTTATAAGTAAAAATTATAAATTATCGTTTAAGGTATTTTTTAAAACCGGTTTGTAATATTATTTCGTTTACCGTAAAAGCTTTCATATAGTTATAAGTTTTGCTATAAATAAGGATTAACAAAATTACATATTTATAATTAATTAATTAATTAAAATAAAGTTGGATATAAAGTATTATTTAAAAATATTATTATTTTTATTAAAAAAATTAATATTAAAGTTACGAATATATAAACTTAACATTTCCCCATACGGAAATTATTAAAACCTAACCTTTATATTTACTTTTAAATTATTACGTAATAACTTATTACAAAAATCCAGATTAAATTTTAAAAATAACTTTATTTATTTTTTAAAATATATTTAAGATTATAACTATATATTTTTATATTATTAATACTTTAAAACGTAATATTATTTTTTTATACAAAATTTTCTCTACTTTTTTTAAATGTATTATAATTTTTTATATAATAAAGTTTTTTAAAAAGTATATTTTTTACGTATTTTGTATATAAAATTTCGTTTTTATATCTTTATTATTAAAAAGGTT
Source organism: Monosporascus sp. CRB-9-2 (assembly GCA_004155915.1). Lineage (NCBI taxonomy): Eukaryota > Fungi > Ascomycota > Sordariomycetes > Xylariales > Monosporascus > Monosporascus sp. CRB-9-2. The sequence goes on from QJOA01000894.1 coordinate 12,592, forward strand.
ATAAAATTTTTTTTATATCGGTCTAAATAGGTAAAAAATGTATAGGAAAAAGGTTTACCGAATAAAAAAAATTAAAAAAAGCTTTTACGTAATTAAAATAATTTTCTTTAATAATATTTCCGATAACCGCTTATTTTTCCGACTTTTATCCGAATTTTAAAGTGTTATTAAAAATATAATGATTTCGGTGATTTGTATAGAGAAATGGCGGCCCGTTGGAGGGGGGGTATAGCCCGTTTATGGGGTTGTTGCCTTAATTTTTAAAGGGTAATAGTTACGTATTAATTTGATTGCGGGATAAAGGGAAGTAATTAAAGGTAGTATATTTATTTATCGTATGTTATAATTGATTAGCGGATAGTTAGCAGGCCGAATACGAATAATGAAATCCTTATTTAATTAATCTTGTAGGACGCTTATAATATATTTTTTAATAGCTCCGATCCGCCAATTCCATGCCTAATGTAAACCGTGGGCTGATTGGGTTCTTACGTAGCATCCTAGCAGGCGCTATTTAATGTGCTAGATTCCGGAGTTCGCTAAACGATCCCAAGGTGAATACTGTATACGAGGATGTATTATAGGGTTATACCTTAAATTAGGTAAAAAACCCGATTATAGGCAACCTTATAATTTTTATTGGTAACTTCGCCCGTGTTATTTTTCCTAATTCTGCCTTTTTACCGTACCGAGATATCGGAAATACCGAGGGGGTTTATTATGCCTTTAACTGGCAAAAATATTTCCCCGGATAGAGTGGGATTAAACCCGTTTTATTTTTGTTTGCTTATTAAATTTCTAGATGATAAATACCTTAAAACGTAAGCGATTATATTAACCCCGAAACCTGCCCGACCGAATAATTCCACCCCCGGTTATAGTAAAGATAAAAAAAAGAGCTATTCGTTTATATACTTTAATATAAAAGATTTTAATTTGTATTCGTATTTGCAAATTTCGGCGTTTAAATTTTATTATACCTTACCATCTGCTGACGATAAATTAGATATAAGCATTTATATAACAACGTTATTTAATTATTTATTAGGATATTATATAGAATTAAACTAGCATAATTAAATTTAAGGTATTATGTTAATTAACGATAACGAAATTATAATATATTATTAACTTTTAATAATTAACTTTTAAACTTTAGGTACTATAAATATAAATCCATATTTTTAATTTTTATAGTATGCAATTAATTTTTTAAAGTATTAAGGTATTTTTTCCGCGTTTCCGATTTATTTTTTGTCGATAATGAAAAATGCAATAATAACTATCTTTTCAACGTACGCGATATAAAGTTATTAAAACGGATTTATTAAGGATAACCTATTTTCTAATTTATCCCCAAGTTTTTAAAACAATTTCTTTAATATCGGAAAAAATATAGCCAGTTAAGGAAATGGTATTATTTTTGCCGAAAATGGGAACGTAAATACGGAACCGACGTCCGATTTTGCCTGCTAGGATAATACTTTTCCTAAGCCAATTATCCTTCGTCATATAAAAAAATAAGGGCCTAAAGATATAAAAAAAACAAAAAGGTTTCTTGCCAGCAAAGCTAGTAAAAAGCTTAACAATAACGAACGCCGTAAATTACGAAACAAAATAATAGCTCGGAAATCCCGTAAAAAAAAATAATATATTTATACATTATCCCCAGTTTAATATAAATACCATTAATATAGTTAATAAAGTACGTAATTAAACTTGAAAATAAGAACCATACTTTAATCGAAGAAAATGTACGTTTTAAAATTTTTATTAAAACTTTTTTTTAATATTTTTTTCTTAAAAACCTTTATGCCAATAATAATAAACTACGTCATATTTTTAATATTTATCAAACCCCACTAAAGTCTAGGTCTATTAGCTATATCGTGAATTAACTAACGTTACTACTTTATTCGACTATCCGTATCCTTTTTCTCAAATACAGCTGTTTTATATATATATAAGGAAATCTTTTTTTCTAAACAAAACCTCTTAGAAGGTTAATTAGATAATATCTTTTTTATTTAGCCATATATGCTTTAATATATAATATCAAGGTTTCATAATATTCGAAAGCACGATATCCTAAGTTAAAAAACGTCCTAATTTTCGGCCGTTCAAATTATGCTATAACGATTTGTAACTGTGACGGCAGCCGCCACCAGGATCAAACCGTGAGGCTGGCAACCGTTACATGGGACTGACAGCTGTTACATAGAGAGTAGGGATATTTGTAGATCTTTACGTATTTCACAACTTTGCCTTTCTTTCTTTCTTTTTTTCAGCTTAGAATCTTCGTTTATAGCGCCAATAAACTAGCTATCATATTATATTTCGCTGGCCGTAATATTATTTTAAGCTTATTCCCTTCTTCGCTAACCTAGCGATTAATAAATAAGGCATTATACCTTTTTTACGTCGATACGTAACGACGAAAAATAACGCGTTCCAAATTAAATCCAAAACCTAAACTAACCAGCATTAAGATTAAATGTTTATTAAGAAAGATTACTTATCAGCTAGTCGACGTTTAAAGCGATTTAGATTAATTAAAGGTAGAATTAAAAATGCAGAAAATAAAGTGCCTTTTTAAAACCTAAACCAAAATACGGAAAACGACGTGCCGCAAAACGAAACCGAATTCGTAAAAATAAAGGGTTTATTAAATTAAGACCAAAACCATAGCTACTTAAAAACCGATCCCGATAGGCAGCTGATCGACGAGATGGCTAACGATAACCAGAATATCCAGGGAGAATTCCAAAAATTCCGCGACGAAATCGTTTGTTTTTAAGCCAGATAAAATTATTTTTCCCTTATTTTTTCCGACGACGCCGACCGCCTTTACCGAAAAAACATAATTAATAATATTTTTGGTAATATTAATACGTTTCGCCTTATTAATATGGCAGCATGGCCCGTTTTCCGTAAGTTCGTAAAAATTAATAACGCGAATTTTAATTATAACCGAAAAAAGAGGGCTTACGTTAACGATTTATTTAAATTTAGCGGTAATAAAATCAAATTTAACGCCTAAGTCCGTAAGGTTATAAATAAGTTCGAAATAAATAAACCGACTTTTCGGAACGAAAAAATTTATATGGTTTACTTAATAAACTTTTTTAAAAAAAAAGCCGAATAAATAATTAAAATTCGTTACCGATCGATTACGTAATTTTTTTTTACGTAATTAAAATAATTTAAGTACTAAAATTATCGTATTATAACCCGAATTAAGCTTTCGTTATTAAAGAAACCTTTTATACCTTTACCTTTAAACCCGGTAAAAATTAAAATATTTACGATTTTATTTTTAAGTTTAACGCTTTCGTTTAAAAGGTTAAAATTACCAAGGACGAATGGAAGCAAGTTTTATGGAAATATATCCCCTTAAATCTCGATTTACGCCTTTTTGAAAATAACCGTAATCCTAACGTTATTTACGAAAAATTCTGTAATTACGTCGTTATAGCTGCTTATAATAACCAGTTCGTTTATAAAAAACGTTAATAAAAACGTAAATTCCAATTATATAATTTTGATAAACCGAAAAATAAAAATACAAAATCCTATTTAAATAATAATCCCGGTAAATCGAAAACGTCGGGTAATACCGGTAAGCCTTTATCGGAAGCTAAAAAGAAGGTTTATTAGGAAATCGGTACGTACTTAATTATGGTAAGACGGGATATAAGGCTAGCAATTACCCCGATAAAAAAAGGGTCGCTGCGGTAAAAACAATAAATAATTCGTTTAATTTCGACGAATCGGAAAAAAAATAGAACTATTAAAAAATTCCTTAATAATCCTTTTTATGTTAACAATAACAGAAATAAGTAATTTTAAGAAATATAAAACTTTTATTAAGATTACGTAAATTTAAATAAATAAAATTAATTTACGTATTACCGTTTTTTGTAATACCGAAATATAAACCCAACTTTTCGTTAATCCTTTTTTCGTTAAATAAACGAAAAAGTAATTATAAGTTCGTATTATTCGGTTAAAAAAGTTAATTTAATTACAGGATTACCGGAAATAATTTGCCGGCTAAATAAAAGCTTAAATAATTATAATATTCGAAATTAACGGACGACGTTTTTTTAATTAAGTTTTTTAAATTACGGATATTAAATACGATATTTTTATCGGTTTCGATTAAATGGAAAAATATAATTTATTATTAAATTGTAAAAATAAAAGTATTATTTGGCCCGATAACTTATTAGCTTTGGCCAAGTTCTTACCGGCGATTAAACTTTTAGCCCGATGTTAGCTGGACGGATACGTCGACCTTAAAGTTTAGGAAGACGTTTACCGCCGTAACCGCGTTATGGAAAAGGCCGAAAAATAATATTAAATTTTTCGACGTTTATAAAGGAAACCCGAAAACGATTTTATTTTGATATCCGTACTTGTTATTCCGTTAAATATGGTAAACGAAAAAGATATACCGGACGTATATAATATCAAGCCGACCATTTTCGTTATAAAAATTGCTGAAAATAACGTAGTCGTTACCTTATTAACGAATAAGTTGGAAATAGATTCCTATATAAAATGATAAAGCAAATAACCGTTACCTTAAGAAGTTATTTTTTTTGAAAATAAAAAGTCGAACGTTGTAATAATAACCGTCTTAAAAAATTAGAAGATATATAACGGTTAAGGAATTCTTTTCCCCGAAAATGAAGATCCGGAGTACGTAAAACAAGTCCGGAAGCTTTTATTAAAACCTTTCGCTTATTTGGAAAAATTGTTTTCAAAAAAAAAGTTAATACCTTTTTAAATTTTCGATTTAGTTATAACGTGGTTCTGGAATTTGACCGGCCGATACCCGCCTTTGGACCCCTTATTTATAGGACGTTTGTTTAGTACTTAGGCATTTTATAAACTTCGTATCGTTATTAGGTCGGAATATTTGATAATATTTAAAACCCGTTAAGGAACGTTTTAATAAAAAATATTTTTATTTGGATTAAAAATAAGCTTTATTTAGTAATAATCGTTTATTAATACTTAATTGTATAAACTTTTTGATTATTGCGTAAACGTTTACGCCAACGACGTACTAATTTATTCCGGCCCGGAAAAAAAATATTAGGAATATTACGAAAAAGTTATTTACCGGCTATATAAGGTTAACTTTTAAAAAAATATTAAAAAGTTCCGGTTTAACGTTAAAAAAATGGATTATTTCGGTATTATTATGGAAATAGGCGTAAATATTTTTATCGACTTAATTAAAATTAAAGTAATTTAAGAATAGAAATTCGAAAATTTTAATAACCGTACCGTAATCCGTTTATTTATAAAACTTTATAATTACGTACGAATATTTTGTTATTATAAAAGCGGTATAGCCGAATTATTAAACCGTTTGTTAAAAAAAAATGCGTTTTTCGTAATAAAATCCAAACAAAAAAAGGTTTTCGAAAAAATAAAACGGTTTGTTTACGAAGTTTTAATTTTGGTTTTTTTTTAACTTAGCCGACCGATTAAAGTAAAGATAAATATATCCCGTAACGTAATTAAAGGTATTATTTGGCAATAATAAGAAAGTAACGAATAAAAACCTGTAAAATATTTTTCGAAAATTATAATCCTAACAAAAAAGGCGTATTTTATTTAGGACCGAAAGTTACTTACCGTAATCCAAACCTTTAAATATTATTACCTTAAACTTTAAGGATAAAAGTTTTTTATTATTACCGATTATTAAGCTTTATTATACTTTATAAACAAATGCGTTTTTTTTACGCGTTAAATCCGATAAACCGATTTCTTTTTTAATTTCGATATTACTTTCCAGTATCGACCTAATAAAGAAAATATCGCTGCGGATGCCTTATTACAAAAAATGATGGATTTGCTTATAATTAAAGCCCGAGAAAAAAAGGAAAAAAATTAGGCCTTAATTCCGCTAAAACGATTAAATTTTTTTATCGTTATTATTAACGAGATACCGATTAGGGTACAAATCGAAAATATTTTATAAAATACCGATTTGGTCAACTTTATCCGTTACAAAAATAAAATACAGAATTTAAATAAAAAAGATAATAAATTAATAATACCCGAGAAAATAATTAACGGTTACCTTTTTTTTCGTACCGTATTAATCCGCAAAGTTTACGTACTTAAAATATTTACATATTTTAACCAAAATAAAATAATTAAAATATTAATACGGAAATATATCTAGCCCCAACTTAAGTAAAATATCCGATAATATATTCGAAATTATTACGATTACCGTCGAAATAAAACGTTTCGAAATAAAACCCCGGAATTTTTTTATCTTTTCCTTATTCCGAATAATATTTAGGATTACGTTGCCGTCGATGGAAAAGATATGCCAAAAGATTGTTACGGTTATAATTATATATAAACGTTTATCGATAAATTTAGCAAAATTTATAGTAATTTTATTAGGTAAAAAGATTAATATCGCCGAAACCTTAATTAGCCGATATTATCGATATTTATATTATTTCCTTAAAATGCCCATTATTTAAATTAATAATAACGTAAAATAATTTATTTTTTAATTTTTAGTTAAATTAAACGAACTTATTGGTATAAAATATCGTTACGGAAACGTTTTATACCCGTAAACTTAAAAGGTTATTAAATTTACGAATTAAAAGCTAAATTAACGTTTACGTTTTTATATCGATAAATATTAAAACGATTAAAGCATATATATATCGATATTAAATTTCGCGTATAATTTATTATAATATTTATCGATTAATATAGCCCCGTTAAAAATTATGTTAGGTAAAGATATCCGGAATTTATTATTGCTGGATTTGGATATAATAAAGGCAGAAACCGAATTAGCATAACGGGTATTGGTAATCGTTAAATAAATTAAAAACGTTTAAACGTTTACGAAAAAAACCGCGTTAAAAACGTAAAAACGTTAAAAGATATAGGTTAATAAAAAACGTTACCCAGTTAATTTTAGAATCGGCGATAAAGTTTTTTTTTATAAAAAGGGCTTTATAACGTAAATACCGATTATTCGTTTAAATTTATAATAAATAAAATTTTTTAAAGTTATGGAAAAACGCGGATATAATTTCGTTTTCGATTTGCCGCCGAGTTACAAAATAATTAACTTATTTTACGCTAATCGGTTACGTAAAGCCGACGATAACCCGTTACCTTAATAAATCTAGATATTACCGTTATTTAAAGAAATTAACGGTAAATTAAAATTCGAAATGGAATAAATCGAATAATTAAAACTTAACGGGCGCCATAAAAAGATGTAATATTAGGTTAAATGGAAAGGTTACGATTCCGACAAAATATGGTATTCCGTAGTTAACTTTAAGAACGTACCGATCGTGGTAAAACGGTTTTATACGGAATATCCTGAAGTATTTGGATTATCGGTCCGTTTATAAAAATGGATACGCGTAACGGCGGCCGACGAAATTAACGAAAACCACCCCGATGATAATAAGGCCGCGAAAGTAGGAACCGGATTAATAAGAAAAAAACGGTATTTATAACTGATAAAAACTTACATATTTTCTTTAATCGTATACAAGTTTCTAGGAGGGGGTAGTATGACGGCAGCCGCCACCAGGATCAAACCGTGAGGCTGGCAACCGTTACATAGGATTGATAGCTGCTATATAGAGAGTAGGGATATTTGTAGATCTTTACGTACTTCGCGACTCTACCTTTCCTTTCTTCTTTTCTTTAGCTTAGAATCTTCGTTCATAGCGTTAATAAACTAGCTATCATGCTATATTTCGCTGGCCGTAACAGTAATTATAATGTATCAGAAATCTATTAAAAATGATCAGCCTTAAAACTTAGAAAGTTATATATCTATATATACATAAATAATATAGGTAAAACTAAATGGCGGAAATTAATTTTTAGATAATCCTTAACTAAAAAACGAAATTTTCGTTAAAGCCGGGTTAAGGTTTTAAGGATAAATAAGATTACCGTTTATTTTATAATGGAAAGTGTTTATTAATTATAACAAGTTATAACGGGTAGCGGATAACTTATTTGGTAAAAGATAAAGTTTAATTATGTACTTTATAATTACAATAAATTACCCCCTATATTATCGTACAGATTTTGATACCAAATATACCTTTATAAATATTATATTCGATAAAAAAATAAGTTTTTAAATAAAATTCTTCCATTTAGATTATATTGAAATAACTTAATTAATATAACAATTCTAAAATGTATCCGGTATTATGTAGCCTTCGTCGAACGCTACATAACGATATATAATAGCAACCTCGTATTAACCTTAAAAGCTCCGTAACAGGCCTTAACTTAACGAACTTCTCCTTTAGTCTTGGTTAACGTCCGGAAGTAAAAATAAATCGGTACATTACCGTTGGTACGGTCCATAATAAAAGGCAACTAATTTTTAATATCATTTTAATTATAAAGATTTTGAATTTCCTTATTAATACGTTTTTTTAACCTTTCGTCTACCTTATTTGCGATACCAGTATTAATACCGCCTTTCCCGTTAAAAAATACTATAATAACCGGCAAATTATTTTATATCGGGAGATGCGCAATAGTCGGGTCGTATATATTATTAAAGATGTCGAATATTACGTATATACGGCTCGATTGTTCTTTTATAAAAAACAAAGATATTAAGTATTTAACGTAGGAGATTAGGTTCCGTTATCGGATTAATTCGAGCGTTTTTTAAATTATCTTATGGGGATAATCCTAAGCAATTTAGTAATAAAAACTTTTATTTAAAACGTTAACGAAAACTCGTTTCGTATTAGTTTTTGACTCCATAGTTACTGTAATAAGAAACGAGGCATTAATTCGATATTTACTTTTAAGTATGTCGTAATATGCAAAAAATAGTGAGCTATCGGAAATAGAGGAAGCGTTAAATATTATGGGGTACTTGGGGGAGAGTTGGCCTAATTGCTTAACCTAGCTAACTTTTATCGTCGACCTAGCTAACTTTTATCGTCGACCTGACCTTATCGTTAAGGGAGAACCGTAAAACACCACCTATAGAGATGCGTGCCACCACCTCCAACCCCTGTTTTGTACCGCCACGCCCCATATTTTCTGAACCCTACGCACCACCTACAAACCCCTGTAGGTGGTGCGGAAGGTTCGATTTTAGCGCGGTTAAAAAATAAGTATAGTATAGTCTTAGACCAGATTTTTTTATAAAACGCATTTAAAAAGGCTAGATTTGCTTATATAAAAATTTTTTATAAATAAATAACCAAATAGATAGATAAAT
>QJOA01000895.1:0-21815 GCA_004155915.1 Monosporascus sp. CRB-9-2
TAGCTGAGGTAACCTAATGTAGAAATAATCGGTTACCTCAGCTAGCTCAGGCCTCGCTGGCTCTTTTTCAAAGTCACTCAAGTACCGCTTCACAACGCTAACAATTAACCAATCAAATCCCAAGTCCCCGTAACGAGCTAATAAGGCCTAAATATTAATTTCAGAAAATAAATTTCGTTTTCTGTATTTATTTTTTTTAAAAAGCGAAAATCTGTAATAACTTAATAACTCGATATTATTTATAATTATATTTATATTTATATTTATACATTTTCTTATATTATAACTTATTATTAATATTATTTTAATTTTAATTAAAACCTTTTTATTACTTTTAAATTCGAAAAAGTTTATTAATTAAAACTTAAATACGTTACGTTATTATTCTTTTTTTTTAAAAACTTTATAAATCCAAATTTTTTCAATTTTATTACGCAACTTTAAAAAAACAGGATATACGTATACGTACGATAACATTCTAATAAAACCGATAAACGAATCTAAAATTCAAAAAGTTTATTCGGATTTTTTACAATAATTTTAACTAATTATACGGTTTAATTATTTAAATTTACGGTTTAAATAAAATTTTATAAAACAAAACAAATACGAAATAAGCTAATAATATATAAACGCTAGTAAAAATTATAACTTTTATTAATTAAAATTCCCTTATAAATAAATATTATAATATATTATATAATAAGTTTATAACTTATACAAAAAAGCTTAAATTTCGCTATTTACTAACGAATTTATTTTTCGATATTAATATAATCCATATTATTTTAAACGAAAGTTAATAATTTATAAAAACGTTAACTTTTAAGTAATTTAAATTTTTAAACTAAATAATTATATACTTGAAAAAAATATCCGTTATATAAAGTAAAGCTAAAAACAAAACGGTTCCGTAATAATAATAACTTATAATTATATTATTTAATAATTATACGTTCGAATATGTTTAAAAAAAAATTTTATATTTGCAAATATTAAAATAAAAACAAAATATAATATTATTAATATAAAAGCCCGTTATTTTTCTGTTAACTTTATTAATAATATAATTTAAATAATAATTAAATCGGTTATTAAAAAGAAGGTTTAAATAATTACGGATTTTTTAAAACTTATTTTAAAAACGAGAAAAAATATTAAATTTTTTAAAAACTAAATTATATACCGTATCGACTTATTTTTTTTTTAAAATACGGCTTTATTTATTAAATATAATATTTAATATAAAATAAATAAACCGACGGCGTAAAGTTTTTGTAAAGTTATTAGTTATATATTTAACGTTAACGTATAAATTAATAACGTTTATATTAACGAAAAACCGTTAAAATTATCGGAGAAAAATAAACGTTTTATTTTAAAAAATTAAGTTTTCGAAAAATTAAAATATTTATTTTGAATCGTTTAATATATTTTACGCATTTCATTAATTTAAAAAAATATATTTCGAGATTTATTATAAACGATTTTAAACCTTATATAATATTATTTTAATTCGTAAGGTTATATTATTATTATACTAGTAAAAAAAATTACATAATTAAACTATACCGATAAATAACTATTTTTTCATTTAATATAATTAATAATAATAATTCCGTTTTAATTAAGATTATATATATATATATAAAATAATAAAGATTTTAATTTTAAATTAACTTTTCGTAATTATAAAATAAATAACGTTAAATTAAAGCTATATTTAAAAACTTTGTTTTAATAATTTTTAATAATTTATATAAACTTGCCGATAAATAGGTAAAAATTTTATCTTAAAATATTAGGCCTTATTTTTAAGGTTTTATTATTTTTATAAAGAATTTTCTTAATAAGGTTTAGTCGATATATTTGACCTTTATAGGTACTTTTAGAGCCGAAAGCTCTATCCACGGCTGCGCCGTAGGCGCAGCACTAACCTCAAAAATGGGGCCTGATTTTAGTGAGGCAAATAATCGGGGCTTTTTCGGAATCTATGACGTTATAATTATCCAGAAGGAGATATATCGAATGCTATAAACTATCGAATATAATCGCTTGCCGTCGAAATTCGTTTCGAGCGGGTGAATAAGTCGTTATCTGAGATATTACGAGAGTTAGCATGGTCCAACAGGATGCTGCGACTAGGAAAGCTCATATAAAGATACGCAGCGCTTCACTGAATGTTATTGGTATGACGATATGTGTATTATTAACGATGTTTGGAAAGGATCGAGATGATCCATATTCTGTGTAGAAATATTAGATACAGGTAGAGTATGTGAGTTTAATACAGATGCGTTAAGGTAAGCGTTGTACGGGCCAACCAATTAGATGCATACTAACGTACTAGATCATAATACGCCTTTTTACGTTATATATATATTATAAAATTGTATAAAAATTAATTACCTAACATATTTAAAAATCGAACTTTAACTTTCATATAAAAAACTATAAAAAGGTTAATAAAAGTTAATAAAATTTAAAAAAAATCGAAAATTTTTTTATTTATATAATCCGAAATAAAACTTTTATTTTTTATATTAATAAAGTTAATATTTTAATTATTATATTAATTAACCGGCCTTATTATTTTACCGTACCGTTACGGTTACGCCGGTTAACGGGCCATAATTTTTTTTTAAAACGTTCCGAAATAGCTTAATTATTAATATATAAAAATAATTATATTATATTAATTTGTTACTTTGAAAGTTTTTTAATTATAAAGAAATAAATTATTTTTTAAAAAATAAAAATTAAAAAAATAAAAAAATTTTAAAGTTTTAATTTAATAAGTTCGCAAATATTTATTAATTATAAAATATAGATCGTAATTAATTATTATCAAGTTATTAAGTTTTAATTTAATATATAGAAAATAAAAAAATTAAAATATATAAATAATTTTTTAAAAAGTTAAAATTTTAAAATTAATATATAAACAAATAATTTTAAATAATCGTAAAGTAAATATTATAATTCTTATTTTTAAATAAAAAAAAGGTTTTTTTTAAAAAATGGGGTTTTTATATATATAAGATTTTAATGGATTTTTTTTAATTAATTAAAATTTTTTATAGATTTTTTTTAATATTTTTAAAGTTTAAATTAATAAAATTAGGTGACTTTGAAGTTTGTGGGTTCCCCACTTAGTTAGTGCTTAACGCGTTCCAACGCGACAACCCTCCAACCACCCACCCTTTTCCTTCCTTGATAACTATACCATGGAGGAGACCTTTCGTAAAAAGTTTGGGCGTGCCTTAAAGCGCGGAAGACGACGAAACTAACCGTTGTCTCCGGGAAAGCGTGCGGCAATTGTGGCGGGAGTTTTAGGTGGTGAAAAGCATGCGGTTTTAGCGGAGCGGTATAATTGTTACATTAACATTATTGCTTATACCATAAAGCGGTAAAAAAAGACCTAATCTTTTAACGATAGACCTTATCCGGGCCGTAAGCCGGCTTTTGATAAACGGGAAAAGCGTATAATTATTCGTTTCGTCCGAAAGTTACCTAGAATTTATTAGGTTACTTTATAAAAGGAAGCTAAATCGCTGCTAGGCAAAGATATATTATGCCGGACGTTCCGTAAACTTTTTAATAGCGTAAATTTACGTTATTAAAAATCGGTTAAAAGAATCTTTTTATCGGCGAAAGCAGTATTCGAAAGGAATCGTTTTTATTATATTTGGAGGCGTAGGGAAAAAAAATTAATAAGGGTACGTATAATTAAAGTTAAAATGTTAGTCGTTTTGCTTATAAGCTATTTTTAGGCGATATTTACGGACGAATATTTAATCGCTTCCGATATTTCAAATTTTTCGGAATAGGTTTGGCGACTTTCTGGGGAAAGGTTTAACCGCCGAATGGTTAATATAGCCGATTACGGACGTCCAGATATTGTGATCATATATTAGGGAGGCGTCTGGGAAGGGGGTAAGACCGATATTATTATTATGGAGCGAGATAGCGAGTTAGCGAGAAATAGCTATACATCTAGGTTATATATTAAGGTTTTCGAGGAAAAACTTTTTCCGCATTATTAGCCGGGATAGCTATTTTAACAGGATAACGCTAAAATATACAAATTACGGGCTACGTAGGAATGGTTCGAAAGGTATAGGATATACGTTATCGAATGGCCTGCTTACAGCCCGGATATGAACCCCATTAAGCACGTATGGCGCGCGATAAAGTTTATATTACATAAAAGGCATTCCGAAATATACCTTATAAAGAATAACGAAGCGGATAAGGAATAGCTGAAGGAATAGATTCGAAAGGCGTAATGGGCGGTCCCCCAGGATTTAATAAATAACCTAGTTCGCAATGTGCCTAACCGCTTGCGAGCTTTGCGTAAGGCCAAGGGGTGGTATATTAAATACTAAATACTAGATTTAGGGCTTTTAAAATCATTTTGCTAATTATTAATAGCTTTAATATTCGAATTGTTATGAATTATCAAAGTTGTAGGCGTATATGGGTAGCTGGGGTGCTATGTGGGTCACCCACAAACTTTAAAGTCACCTAATTTTAATAAAATTTATATATCTTATTTTATTTAAAATTTTAATAAATTCGTTATTTAAGTTTATTACGTTTTTATTATATTTAATTTTATTCGGCTTTTTAAAATTTTTTGGTATATATAATAATATTTAATGCGTATATAACCTTTTTTCCGTAAAAAAATTTTGTTAATTTAAAAGTTTTTTTCTGGTATAAAATTAAAACGTTATTTTTTATTTAAATACGTATCGAAATATTTTTATAATATAAAAAAACATTTTATAAAAATATATTTTTTAAAATTATTATTAAAGTATATTATAATAAAATCGATTTGTTATATATATTATTTTATAATTATTATTAACGTTATAAAAATACGTTAGTATATTATACGTACGGTATTTGTTATTATTTTATTATAATTTGTATTTTTATATTAAATAAAACTTTATACGTAAATATAAACTTTATATTTTTTTTTAATTCGTTTATAAAGGTATATTTTTATTAATACCTATTTGGCGTTTATTAAATAATTTTTAACGCTTTTAATTATTAATTTAAAACTTAAAAAAAATTAATAATTTTTTATAATTTTTTTATTAATAATTTTAAATTATATATTTTATATAAAACTTTTTATAATTTTTCAAAAATTAAGTCCGTTATTATTAAAGTTAACTATAATTAATTTATTATTATATACGTTTTATATATATTTTTATTTATACGTTTATCGAATAAAAATATAATTATTTAAAACTTTATAAAAGTTATTTTCCGATTTATTAACGAAATTAAAGTTATAAACTTTTAAATAATAATTAACGTTTTTTTAAATGAAAGCTTTTATATAAAGTTAAATAACTTCAAGCCTTATTTTCCAGGTTAAGCCAAATATACAGAAAATTATTATACGATATAATTTATACGATAAATATTATACCTAATATCTTCGAACACGATAACTAATTAATAGTTTTACGGTTAGGATAGATTAATACCTCGGTCCCATAAAGCCTTATTCTGAAGCTGACTGCTGGGCCCCCGTAAGCACGCAATTTCTCGATTGATATCGGCTTGGGAGGCTCACACGCGTGGTTGCCGATAAGCTTCGACCCTGATGAACCTTATGCCCACTGGCTTCACGGGTTCGGCAGGGTCTATGAAAGCCCGAAAGACAATATAATTCAGAAGATATTAAACTTTGCGCGGTAAACCTTGAGGATAAACCTTAAAGGCAGACCGTGAAGGCAAACCTTAACGGTAAACTTTAACTGCGCATAAAAGGCTGGCATCTTTCCGAGCCATCGCCAGTCTTACGGCTCGACCGTTCCCACAGCACCTTCTCGAGTTACCCAAGACACCATGCCGCGGAATTCTAAATACGTGATACCAGTAATCTAGAACCGCAGGGCTACGACGAAAACCGTCTCATTGACGGTATAAAAATATCACAAAATTACCGGATTAAAGCTTTTATAATTTCAAAATTTTTATTAAAAATTTCGTATTTATATAAATTTAATTTAACTATTTTCGGTTTATTTCGTTTTTATTTAATAATTTTCGTTTCGTTATCCGTTAAATTATTTAAGATAATATTATTATTGCGGTTATAAACATTTATACCTTTTTTTAAAGATTAATAATGTAATTTATATCATATTTAAAAAAAAAATTTAATATTTTTAAATCAAAAAAAAATTTAACTTCTTCTTTTTTTTGTAAATTTATATGTACGGTATAAAGAAAACACGGCCGCCTTTTAATAATTAAACTTTATAATTATATTTGCTTTAATATTTTAAAAAAAGTTTTTAACGTTACGTATTTTTAATTTTTTAACTTTAATCCGATAATTTATAAATATACGTTATCCGGTTTATTCGTTTTATTTTTAATTTTTACCGTTTAATTATAATATCTTTATAATTTAATATTTTTAATCGTGAATTATTCCGTATAATTAAATATATAAACCGTTACCTTTATAACGTAATTTTAAAAATAAATCGAAATATATATTTAAACGATTATAACGTAAATATTATTTTAAAAAATCTTAATATTTCTTTTTTAAAATATCGTTTTAATATTAATTATAAAAATTAAAATTAATTAATTTAATATTTTCGGTATTATAAAAAGTTTCAAATAAATTTATTTTAAATTTTTGCTTTTATTAATACGGAAAGTTTTAATAATTTTATTATTTAAAGTTAACTTAATTTTTACGTTCGTAATAAGAAAAATAAAAAATATTATTATACTTTATTCTTAATTTTATACATCTTACAAATACGGTAATAACTAACGATATTTTCGATAATAACGAGCTTAATTTATTTTACGTTATATTAAAATAAATATTTAAGATACGTTTTTCGTTTTTATTTTTTTTCAAAATATTTTAATTATTTTAATTTTATTATAAGCTCTATAAATATACGGTTTAACGTTTAATTTTTTTTAAGTTTATTTTTATAAATATTTGAATAATGTACTTTAATTGTTTATTATTAAAGTAATATAAACGGCAGTATTAAAAAATAAGCTTTTTTATAATAACTTTTATTATTATAACATTTTTATTACTTATAAAAATTTTAAAAAACTTTTAATATATCGTTTATTCAACTTTAAGCTATACTTAATACGCATCCTTATTAATATTAGTTAATTAAGCCTTTTACGAAAAATTTCTTATAACCGTATATCTAAAAAAAAAGAACTTTATTTCGGTACATTAATTATTATTAATTTCGTTTCGTTATTATTAATTCAGCAATTTTTATTAAAATATATTTTACGTTTATAAAAAATTTTATCGAAAAATATATATAACGAAAACGACGATATATATAACATATACCGCAAAGTTATAAAACTACATTCGTTTTTAAATCTTTTTAAATTTTAATTAATTATATCGATTATTTTAACCTAAATAAGTTTTTTTTAATAATAATTATAAATTTTTTATTTCGGATATTGAATAAATACTTTAAAAAATAAGTTTTAATGTTATTTGTAATAAATATATTAATTTTTAAATTCTATAAAAAAATTTTACGATTTTCCTTTTATACGTTATATAATTAAGAAATTATAATTCGGGTTTTTTCTCAAATATATTCTGCTTCGCTATTATTATCGCGCTTTTCCTTTATAAGCTTTTCCTTAACACCGCTTTCTTACGTAATAAAGCTAACGCTAGGGCCGGAACCGTTTTTTAAAATAGATACGCCCTTTAACGAAACGTTTTATTATATTATCGTTTAATTAAATAACTTTATAATTTTAACTATTTTAACTTAGTTAACCTTTATAATATAACCAGCTTAATATCTTTTTAGGAGCTAATTATACAAATTCTTAAATCTAAATAGGATATAATACGCTTTTAATTAATATTATTAACTGTTTATATTATGACTTGTCGGCAATTAATGCTTTTAAGTGCTGCCGGCTGGTGGACTTTGTTTAGGCTAGGCAGCAGAATGCTGTCTGAAACAGGTTTTGTCCACTGATAATCCTTTACTATCTAATCGTATATATAAAGGCGATTATTTACGAACTAGATTTGTTCTTTCTTAGAACTTAAAGAACTAATACAGAGCAATTACGCCAGATTCCTGCATTCGATTACTGTAACTATTAATATAATAGCATCTTTTAGTTAATTAGCAACCGTAATGCGTTATACAAAATAATTAATTACAATTTAAAAGCTAAATTAAAAAGAAAATTAAGAAAAAGTGATTTAATTAAGGATTTTAAAAAAATTTATATAATAATTATTAACAGTAAAAAAATATAAAACTTTTAAGGAATTCTTCGTTAAATAAATTAATAACTTATCCGATAACGGCTTCGTTTTTAAAGGATAAAAGTATATAAATAATGATAACCTTTTTTTTGGGGGCTTACTCCGGATTTTTAAGCGATCAAAAAATTCCTTAAGATAAAATTTTATATAAAAAAAACCAAATGAAAAAAATAAAATGTATTTTGAATAAAAATTAATTTATAAATTTCATAATAAAAGTTAAAAGCAAACTTAAACAAGTTTAAAACCTTAATCCAAAAATAATATACCGAAACAAACTTAAACAAGTTTTATACGTTTTTAAGTACTAATATAAATGGGATTAAATAGGACGTTAAAATACGAAAAAATAAATATTAATAAGTTAAAAATAAAATTAAAAATATAAAGTTTTAAAATTGACAAATTAACGAAATAATATTACGATTAAATGACGTAATAATAAAGTTTTTAAATATATTCGAAAATAAAACGTTACGAAACTTAAAAAGTTTGCGCAATATAAATATATAACCAAAAACGTCGCAAAACGTTTCGTTTAAAGTTAAGGTAAATAGTTTTAATAAAGTACCTATCGTATTAAAAAGCGATATAAAAAAGATTAACCCCTTAAGAAAAGGCGAAACAAAGTTTAGAAAATGGTTTATTAAAAAACTTAACATTTTAAAAAGAAAAACGAAACGAAAAGAAAAAGATAAAGCCACCGCTTAAAAAAAAGAGGGTGATACGTAAAGGCCTTGATAATTTAAACAGTTTTTTATCTTTATTCTTTTTTTTAAAAACTTATTCGAAAATGTTTTAAAGCGAGAAAAAGAATACCGTAATTTTTTCAGCAACTTATCTAGCTTTAGTAATTCAAATAGCTCTAACGAATTAAGTATCCGTTTAAAAAAACGGAAAAAGAACTTTAAAAAATCCAATAACGATTTAAAACTTTGTTAAAAACGTTTTAACTTTTCCTTAAATAAAAAGAATTACCTATTAAATTAAGTTAATTAAAAACTTTAAAGTAACGCCTTTAACTTTATATTAAAAAATTAATTATAAAAACGTTATAAATGTGACGGCAGCCGCCACCAGGATCAAACCGTGAGGCTGGCAACCGTTACATGGGACTGACAGCTGCTACACGAACTAGCCACCTGCTACACAAAGAGTGGAAACATTTGTAGATTTTTACGCATTTCGCGATTTTGCCTTTTTTTCCTTCTTTTTTTTAGTTTAAAATCTTCGTTTATAACGTTAATAAACTAGCTATTATGCTATATTTCGCTGGCCGTAACATTATTTTAAGCTTATTTCCTTCCTCGCTGGCCTAACTATTAATAAATAAGGCATTACGCCTTTTTTACGTCGATACGTAACGACGAAAAATAACGCGTCTTAAATTAAACTTAAGATTAAGACCTAGATTAATTAATATTAAAATTAAATGTTTATTAGGAAAGACTACCTATTAACTAATCGATATTTAAAGTAACTTAAATTAATTAAAGATAAAATTAAAAATGCAGAAAACGAAATACCTTCCTAAAACCCAGATTACAGTACGGAAAACGACGTACCGCAAAACGAAACCGAATCCGTAAAAATAAAGAGTTTATTAAACCAAAACCAAAACCACCAAAACCATAGTTATTCAGAAACCGACCCCGATAAACAGCTAATCGACGAGATAGCTAACGATAACCAGGATGTCCAAGGAAAACTTTAAAAATTCCGCGACAAAGTTGCTCGCTTTTAAACCAAATAAAGTTATTATTCCCTTACTTTTTCCGATAACGCCGACCGCTTTTGCCAAAAAAATATAATTAATAACGTTTTTGGTAATACCAATACGTTTCGCCTTACCAATATAGTAACATAACCCGCTTTCCGCAAGTTTACGGAAATTAATAACGCAAATCCTAACTATAACCAAAAAAAAAAACTTACGTTAACAATTTAATTAAGTTTAACGGTAACAAAGTTAAATTTAATACTTAAATCCGTAAAGTCGTAAATAAGTTCGAAATAAATAAATTAACTTTTCGGAACGAAAAAACTTACATAATTTATTTAATAAACTTTTTGGAAAAAAAAGCCGAATAAGTAATTAAAATTCGTTACCGATCGATTACGCAACCTTTTTTTTACGTAACCGAAATAATCCAAATATTAAAATTATCGTACTACGACCCGAATTAAGCTTCCGTTACCAAAAAAACTTTCTATACCTTTACCTTTAAACCCGGTAAAGATTAAAATATTTACGATTTTATCTTTAAATTTAACGCTTTCGTTTAAAAGGCCAAAATTACCGAAAACGAATAAAAGCAAATTTTGTAAAAACATATTTCCCCAAACCTTAACCTACGCTTTTTTAAAAACAGCCGTAATCCCGATATCACTTACGAAAAATTTTATAACCGCGTCGCTACAATTATTTACAGTAACCAGCTCGCCTATAAAAAGCGCCAGCAAAAACGTAAACCCCGACCATACGACCTTAATGGACCGAAAGATAAAAACAAAAAACCCCGCTTAAATAACAATCCCGATAAATCGAAGATTTCGGGCAATACCGGCAAGCTTTTATCGGAGGTTAAGAAAAAGGTTTATTAAAAGGCTGGTACGTACTTTAACTATGGCAAGACGAAACATAAGGCTATCAACTGCCCCGATAAAAAAAAGGTCGTTACGGTAAAGACAATAAATAATTCGTCCAGTTCCAGTTCCGACAAATCGGAAAAAAAGTAAAACCGTCAGAAGACTCCTTAATAGTCCTCCCCATGTTAACAGTAACGGAAGTAGGTAACCCCAAAAAATGCAAAGCTTTTATCAAGATTACGCAAATTTAAGTAAATGGGATTGGCCTACGTGCCACCGCTCTTTATGACACCGGAGCACAAACCCGACTTCTCGTCAACCCCTCTTTCGCTAGGCAAGCGAAAAAGCGATTACAAGCTCGTATTATCCGGTTAGAAAACCCAATTCAGTTGCAGGATTACCGAAAGCAACCCGTTACCTCAACAAACCCAGACACCACCGCCACCTGAAGAGATCAACGGTGAACCAGAGTTCGAGGTGGAACAAATCGAACAGTCAAGACTTAACGGGCGCCACAAAGAGCTGCAATATCAGGCCAAATGGAAAGGCTGCGATCCCGACGAGACATGGTACTCCGCAGCCAACTTTAAGAACGCACCGATCGTGGTAAAACGGTTCCATACGAAACATCCTAAAGCACCTGGACCACCGGTCCGCTTACAAAAATGGATACGCGCAGCGGCGGCCGACGAGATTGACGAAAACCACCCCGATAATAATAAGGCCGCAAAGGCAGGAACCGGATCAACAAGAAAGAAACGGCACCTATAACTGACAGAGACTTACATACTCTCTTTAATCGTATACAAATTTCTAGGAAAAGGAAATGTAACGGCAGCCGCCACCAGGATCAAACCGTAAGGCTGGCAACCGTCACATGGGACTAACAGCTGCCACACGAACTAGCCACCTGCCACACAAAAAGTGGAAACATTTATAAATCTTCACGCACTTCGCGACTCTACCTTTCCTTCCTTCTTTTCTTCAGCTTAGAATCTTCGTTCATAGCGCCAATAAACTAGCTATCATGCTATATTTCGCTGGCCGTAATAATAAAGTTAAAGTAAATTAATTAATTACATTTAATAAAAGCTATTATTAAAACTTATAAAAAGGTATCTTTTAAATTAATTATAGATATTAAAAAGGGAATAAAAATGAAAAAAATCTTATAAAAGGTTTATATATTAATAAATAAGGTTTAACAAAAATCGTTTTAAAAAAAGCTTAACAAAATTATATACGATAAAGAAAACTTTATGCAGTTTATTATTAAATTTTAGAAATTACTTTAAAAAGTAAAAGATTATAGTATAAAGCTCAAAACTAAAAAATATATTACGATATTTCTTACTGCTATAAAGGACCGCGCTAGTAGCTAGTACAAAACGATCAGTTAATGCTGCGGCAAACGGAATACTTCTTTCAGCAACTAATCGACGATTTTAATAACAAATTCCATAACCGTACTAACGATAAAAAAAAAACAGGAAATCTTATAACGCTTAAAGGAATAAGGGCAAAGAAAATAACAACTTCCGAAATAATAAGCCTATATAAAACAAGAACAAAAAGCTACTTTGCTTTAATTATAGCAAATACGGATATTTAGCGAAAAACTGCCCTAAGCTATAAAAGAAAAAAAACGATAAAAAAAAAGAAAAATAAGGCTAACGTTAAAATAATAATAACAACTAAAGTAATAACTTTCGCAATACTCGTAACGGTAAATAGCGTAAAAAGCAATTTATCTCTAAAGGCTTAAAAAACTTGTACCGTTTTAGTAAAGAAATATTCAGCGCCTATATTAATAAATAACAACTTTAAAACCTTATATAATAGTACGATAAAATAATTTAAAAGGTAACTATAATAACTAAATACTTTAAAGCTATAGTAGTTAAACGCCTTAAAGCAATTATTATTAAAAGCACTATATTTTATACGTTTATTTATTTATAGGAAACGATAAAAACGAGTTATTTTAAAACTTAAATACAAATGTTAATATTATAAATAATGTTAAAGATTTCGAAAAAAATTCGATTTTAAATATTAAAAATAAGGGAATTCATATTATAACAGGTGTAAAACTTATAATTGTTACCTCCGTTCAGAATAATAAAATAATCTTTAAAAGGTTTCTGTAAAAAAATTAACGAAATAAAAAAAAATATACGTTATATATTAATAACTTTTTTTAAAGGTATTTTTTTTAAATTTTATATTATAAAAAAGGAGGTTACCTAAATAAAAACACCTTAGTAAACTTTAACGGGTTCCAGTTAATAATAATTAACAAATTTCGGAAAGTCTTTTTTTTATAGCTTTATAAAAAGCCGGAGCTTATTATTTAAGTACCGGAATTTGCAAACGATAAGAATTATTAATAGGAATATATACTGCGGCAGATATTTGATAAGGATAACGGTAACCTGAAAAGGGTATTCGTTAACGTTTTTAAGGATGGAAAAGTTTATATAATAAACGAAATAATGAAAAAAATCATCTTTTAATACCGCCGTCTTTACTACTTTAATATAAAACGATTAATTTAGACTATTAAAAGATGTAGGAAAATAAACTTAGATCTTAACGAAATAAAAGCGATTTCTTATATAACGTATAACGAAAAACAAATACGGAAAATTTTATTTATAAAGCTATAACGACGAAGGTAATACGTAGAAAAAATTATTTAATATAATATAGGTTTAATTAAGCCCGTTAATATTAAAAATAATAATTTGTTACGTAATAAAAAATATTATTCGTTTAAAATTAAAACCGAAATATAATAAAGTTTATACGTTTATATTATACAAATAATTAAACATTTAAAAATAACCCTTTTTAACGTAAAAGGTCGAAGCAAAAAAATAAAGAATTTATATTTAAATAACGATAAAAAGTTCGATATATCTATTATTAAAAAGTTTTACGTAATTAAAGGTGTTAAATTAATAATTTCCAACTTTAATAACTAATATTAAAATAGAGTTACGGAAAAAGGTAGTTAATTTTTATAAAACAAAATTTATATAAACTTAATTTAAATAAAAACTATAATATATATAATTAATAAAATCAGATAATTTATAATAAAGAATATAATATTAATCGAATATTTTAAAAACGTATTCGAACTTAATAAATTATATAAATTTAATAATAAATATTTTCGAATTTTTGGTAGTAAATATACAATTTTAAATTTTTAAAATTATAAAATTAAATTTAAAAAATTAGCAGCTTATAAAGTAAAAAGTATATTATTAAGTTATTAAAAATATATATAACTATAAAGTATAATTATTAAAAAAACAATAAATTATTTATAATATTATAAGTTATAGTTTATAAAAACTTAAAAAAATTAAGAAAAACCATTTAATTTTAAAAATATTATTAAATCGTTTTTGTAACCCGTACAAAAACGATTAAAATACTATTAAAAATGAAAAGGTATTAAAATAAAAAATAAAGATAATAACATTGTTTTAAAAACCGATACGAATTAAAAAGTTAAGCAAATTAAACGTAAAAAGGAACGCCTGAAAAAAATAATTCTTAAATTATATATCTTAAAAACTTTAAACGAAACCTTTAAGCTAATACGTAAATTAAAGCTAGCTTTAACTTAAAAAGACAAAAAAAACGATAAAAACTTATATACCTTTTATTTCGTTTTAAATATTAATAATTATAACCTTTTAAAGATTACGAAAACTCCGATCAAGTTATTTAAAACATTTACAAATATTAATAAATAGCTAATATATTAAAAAATAAATACGATAACATTTTTATTTTAAAAAATTCGGAAAATATTAATTTAAGTAAATTTTTTGTAACTTATAAATTATTTATAATAATAAATAAAGGTTCGGTTTTAAAGAAAATTAAAAAAGGCTTAAAACGAAAAATGTAACTTAAAATAATTTTTATAAAAATTAAAAAAACCTTTTACGTAAAATTTTTAAATTTACGCCTTTTAACGAAAATGATTATAAATATCTTATTAATATTAAATAAATATTTAAAAAAATTATACGTTTATAAAAAAAATTAAATGTCTTAATGGCTCAGTGGTCGCGAGCCTGGGTGTCCTTTTTTCGCGCGCTTGCTGCAGGCTTAGGCAACCTTAGCTTGCGACAGGACAGCTGGTTCGAATCCAGCTTGGGATAACGTGCTTTGGGTGGCGCCAAGCCTATCGCACGGACTATTAGGAGCTTCGGCTCCTGTATCGTGTCGGCGCCAATTGGAGTGGTTGGGGGCGTTGGAGCTAGCTGCGGGATAAAAGCTCTGGAACTAATCAAATCATCGTGTACTTCCATTTGTTTGTCAGCATGTTTATGACCCCTACTGGTTTTTCATCCGGCCCGCCTGTGGGTACGGTTTTTGAAGGTGCTCTCCGGTCGCGTCGTGTTACTAGACGTATATGTATATATTGTGTGACTTCGTGTCGGCGTCAGCTTGTACATAGCTAGATACCTAATAGCACTGACCTTGCACTGACCTTGCATATATTAAAAAATCCCAATAATTTTAGATACTTATTTAAGCTGGCATATATTTTAAATTGATTTTATTATTATATATTTAAATAATTTTTTATATTAAAAAAAAACTTTAATACGTATTTAAAAAAAGAATTTCTACCGGTTTTCTTTTAAAAAAGTTATTAAATTAATAAATTTATTATATAGCTTAAAATAAGCCGGAATTATTTAACAAAAAAGAATTAAAAAAATACTTACGAAATTAAATTTTTATTTATTAATTTCGAATTATACGATTATTATAATCTTAAAATTAATTATATTATCGCTATATACGTTAATAACTTTTTATTTTTCGGAATTAATAAATAATAATTTAAAAACGTTATTGAAAAATCGTTTAAAACGTTTTTATTAAAAACTTAAAAAGTATAAATTAATGTTTAAATATAGAAATTATCCGCTTTTTACCGATTAATAACGTTAAATTAAATTAATAATAATATATTAAAAGGTTACTAAAATTGATTTAATTAAATAAAATATAAAAAAAGTTTATATTATTCGTTAAAAATTATTTAAAATATATTATTAAATATAAATATAAACTTAATAAAAAAATATATATTCGAATATATAAATTTAATAGAAAAATTTAATTTTTCAAATTATATTATTAAACTAAATATAGTATTTATAGTTTTAATCTAAGTTAGATTTATAGATAACGTATTATTCAAATATTAAAAATATATTAAAAAATTATAACGTTATTTAAACGGTATATTATATTTATTTTTTTCGTATAAAAAAGTAAAATAAAATTACTTACATTAAAAATATAATAATTTAAATTTATTTAAAATAATAAATACAAATTTTACACATAATTAAAATTGATTAAAATTTATTATAAAATACGTATTTTTTATAAATAAAACGTCCGTATTTTAAATTTTAAGGTTATAAAATATTATTATAAAATATATTATAAAAATAAAATATATAAGTATAAAAATAACTGTAATAAAAATAATAAATATTAAAAACTTTACAATAAAATTAAATCTTAGATTTAAAACCCTTATTTTTATCTTAAAAAATAATATAAAAGTATTTAAATAAGCAAAAAAGATATAAATATTCTAAAAAAAGTTATATTAAAATTAAATACTATTATGTATAATAAAAAATTTAAATAAAAAATATTAACTTTTATTACGAAAAAAACAAAAATAACTTTATAAACGGGTTTACAAAGTTATTTAATAAAACAGATTTTAAGCGATTTGTACGGAATTTAAAATTTAAAAAAAGATTTAAAAAAGTAAAAAATATTTTAGATTTAATTAAAACGTTTTGAACTTTTTAATTATAATTACTTAACGTAAAAGGGCGTATCAGCAATTAATACTTTTAGGTGCTGCCGGTTGGTAGGCTTTATTTATGCTAGGCAGTAAAATGCTGTCTGGGATAGGCTTTGTCCACTGATGATCCTTTGTTATTCAATCGTCTATGTAAAGGCGATTGCCCAGGGACTAGATTTGTTCTTTCCTAGAACTTAAAGAACTAACACAGAGCAATTACGCTAGATTCCTGCATTCGATTACTGTTACTGCTGACATTATTATTTTCGTTATTAAATCTACCGTTATTACCGTTACAACCGTTATTACGTTAACCGTTTTATTAGCTATCCTTTTTAAACTTTCGGCAATCCTTTAACAAATAACTATACTTTCTATAATTTTAACAAAAAGGTTTGCCTTTAACGTTTTATAAAGGTTTATTATTATTATTTTTCTTATTATTATTATTTCGGCCTTTCGTATTATAACTTTAACCTTTAAACTTATCGTTATCATTTTTGCCTTTAACCTTTTTAATACGATAATAAGACTTATTATTAAAATTGTTAATAAAATAATAAAAAATATAATTAGTTTTTCGAAATACGGTATTAATATAATATTATTCGCTTATCTTATCTTTAACAGCGGTTAAAAATATTATAACTTATTAGTTTTTACCTAACTTTATACCGTATTTCTTAACGTTACGAATTATTTTCTAAAATTTCGTAGTAAAAATATATAAATTTTTGCCATTATAACGTAATTAATTTAATTTTTTCAAAAATAAACGTTAACGTATCTTTTTAATTATTATAACGTCCTACATATATAAGCAAGAAATACATATAAACGAACCACTTTTCTAACTATTTTATTAATATATCTTCAATTGCTTATTTCTTAATAATTAAAATATAAAACGCCTTATAAAAAAAGCGAAAATAAACCTAGCTATTTAGGTTAAAAAACGAACTAGAAATTTAATTATAAAAAACTTAATTCTGCTTATAAAATTCTGTATTTTACTTTAATATACCGTTTTACCAGTAGATATGCTCGAACTAATATTATTCTTTTTTTATAAAAATTAACGTCGACCGAAAAAAAACCGATTATTAACCGAATTTTCGACCTAAATACGTAAACGTTTTTGGTCCGGCTTTAATGTATTAAAAATATAACCAATATATTATTAATTTAATATATTATCAAACGCGTTAAAATTAATTAAACGTCGAATTTTGTTAAACGGTAAAAAAAAAAAAAAAAAAAAAATTACAAATTCGTTTAAATCGAAATTTTAATTATTAGCGGATGTTATTCGAAAATTTAAAAGCATTTCGTATATAATTCGAATTTATTCGAATTATAATCGTAAAATATAATATCGGAAAAAATTTTATATATATAATTTCGACGAAACTAAATTTTTAATAAAGTTTATTATAATAACGGATATAATAATTATTAATACCGAAAAATATAAAATTTTTAAATAAACGTAATAAAGAAATAAAAACAAATTATAATTATTTAAATTATTAATTTTTAAAATTAAATTATGCCGTTATTTATTATTATAACGGAAAAAAATTATTTTAGATTTTAATACTGTAGTAAGTTATTACTAATAACCGATTAAAAAATTGCATTAAATAATAATAATTAAATAATAAATAAATTAAGTTTTAAATAAATCTAATATTTTAATAAATATATTCGGACGAATATAAAAAGTTCGAAACGTTTCTTTATCTTCGACGATTACGAAAATTATTATTCAATAAAATTCGAAAAGTATTACGTTAATAATAATATTATTACGCTTTATATATTCGCGTATTTTTCTTATTGGTTTTAACCTTTTAATATATCTTATTTTTCTATTTTAGAACGTGTTTATTTGTAATATATCGAAAATTTAATACGATACTATTATACTTATATTATTAAAAAAAATTTCCTCGTCGGCTTTTACGATACGTTTTAAGCTACTATAACGTCCGATAATATTAAATCTAAATTTTCAAAAGTTAAGCTTATTTTATTTAATTTTAATTACGTTTTTTTCGAATTAAAGGTTCCTTTAATTATACTTACGCCGACCGTTTTTCCGTTAACCTCCGCCGGTTCTATTTGACCTTCCGCGAAAATCTCCAAAAATATCCGTAAAATAATAAAATAAGAATGATATTTATAAATAAAATTAAGAATTATTAAGATAATTCGTTAATAAAAATATTTAAATCGGTTAATTTTATAACAAAAGCTTATATATTATTATTATATAAAGCCGCTTTTTTATAAAAAAAAATAACGTTTAATTATGCGAAACGAATTATATTTTAAATAAACGTTGTAAAACTTAAAATAAACGTTTTTTTTAAAAAAGGAATACTTATTATACAAAAAGGATAAACTTTTCTGGCTTAAAAAAAGGGGTAATGAAAAAATGCAGCTAATAATAACTGGAAAGAGTCGTCGTAAAAAGGTTAAAACTAAGGAATAAAAATATGGCGTTTATAGCAAACTCGAATATAATGCGCGTACTTATAAAAAAATTATAAATATATTTAAGTAAAAAAAATTCGATTAATTTAAATTAATGCAATATATTGTTATTAAGTTATTTGAATTTGTTATTACGAAATGTTAAAAAGTAGTTCGCTTATATATGTCTTTCGCTTATATATATAAGACGTTATAGGTTTTACGGAAAGTTTTTAACATTTTCGTAGCTTTTTTAATTCCGGTAATAAACTTTAAAAGTACTTAACGGGTTATTTTAATAAATGCTTTCGTTAAGCGAAGCTTATTAAGGGTAAAAAGTTTTATTCCTTTTTCGTAATTTATTTATTCGAGTATAAGATTTAAAACGGGGTTTTAAAATTTTCAGTTTTCGAAATTTTTTAAATTTTTTTTTGTTAAAGGTAAAATTATAACGTTTTTAGCCAAAAAAAAAAAAATCATTTTTAAATTTTTTTGTGCTTTTTTTGTGCTTTTTATTTTTTTATTATAATTTTTATTATAATTTTTGCAACGTTTTTTTTTCGGTTATCTTTACTTAAATTATTTAAATTATTTTCGGAATTAAAATTTAAATCGGAATCCGAAATAAAATCGGTCGACGATAAAAAATTAAATAATAAAAAAAAGTTGTCGTTATTTCCTTTACCACTTTTCGCCGCCACTGCCGCCGCCATTATTACTATCGTTACTCGAAGGTAAGGACGAAAAAGATGGCATATACAATAATATTATTAACAAAGTTTTTATTCGTAGGCCGTTACCGGCTAAGCCGCGCCAATTATTTATAGGGTCGGCTGGAAAGAAAGTTAACTTCGGTTTTTTTTTCTTTTTTTTCTTTTTTTTTTTTTTTTTTTAAGTAAAAACAAATTCTTTTAAAAAAAAACCCTTTAATACGTCCGCAATTATAGGTATGTAACCGTATTCTAAATTCGTAATAATAATTTAAAGGTACTTATGTAATAATTTAAACGGTAATAATATACTTATTAATTTTGATAATTTCGACGGTTTCGTTTTTAATAACGGATTATTATTTTTCGAATAAAATTTATTAATTAATAATTTTTCGAATTATTTAAACTTTTATTTATATTATTTATTTATATTATTAATTTTATAAAATTTTTCTTTTATTACTTATTAATTTTGTTCGGCCAGTTTACGTTAAATTTTTTTAACAGCAACCTTTGCACTAAGTATTTCGACGGTTTTATATAAATAATTTATTTTAAAGCGTAATTATTTTTAATTTAAAATTAACTTTTTTTAATTTTGTAAAAATGTTATAAAGTAATAATATATAAATTTTTTTTATTAAATAATTTCGTTACATAAAAGCCTTAATTAATCGTATTAAAGTTTTATTTTTATAATATATTAACCGAACGGATTAATTTTCGTAACTTTACCGATTAAAATAATTTTAAGCCGGTTAATTAACTTTATAACGTATTAATTATAATTTTATAATAATATATTATAAACAATAAAAAATAAAAAGCTTAATTATAAATTTTATTTTAAAACCCAAAAAGATATTACTATATAAAAATGCGTAACGCTTTATTAAATGTTATTAATATAACGATATGTGTATTATTAACGATATCTCGGAAGGATCGGGATGATCCATGTTATATGCAGAAATATTAGATACAGGTAGGGTATGTGGGTTTAGTGCAGACGCGTTAGGGTAAGCGTTGCACGGGCCAACCAATCAGGTGCATACCAACGCACCAGATCCCAACAGCTCAGATGAACCAGAAATTCGTGCTCCGCTTGTATACATTGTAAGATATCAGACGACACAAGACTACTCTACAATATACATGTATTCGAGTAAGTACCCTATAATACAAGATTGTTCGAGAGCTAGATATTTGTCTCTTGCATGTTGACATACTCAACGAGACGAGGGCACTGTAAAGGGGATCCCCATCCTAAACCTGATTAGACGCTTTCATCCTTTGAAGGCTGTAACTCCGGCGATAGAGGGCAATATAAGGGTGGAAAGATAGGCATGTAACGACCTAATAACATCCACCAGCCGCGCTCTGTTGAGTACGGCCGCGCGCATTCCGGCGCCGCATGCTGTGGAGGAGTTGCTAGTTGGTGGAACTAATGTGCCGGACTTGAGAAGGCCGGCGCACATCAGCTCTACTATAGGAGTGAGAAGAGCCATCGAATGTTGATATCGTGTACCAGACGGCCTTCCCCCCGCTCCCCTCTGAAAGACTACCGATCCGGCATCATCTTCGGCGGCAGATCATCCGTCGTCTCCCGTACGGTCTGGCCCTTCTTATACTCTTCCTCGAGGGCCTTCTGCATTTCGAAGTCGAGCTGGCGCTCCTTCTTGATGCGCTGCTGCTCCATGTCGCGTATGACGCCCTGATGCATCGCCTGCGGCAGTAGTATTGTTGTAAGCAAAGGCCCAGTCCCTCATTGTGGGACACGGGGTCTAGGCTCGGTTGGATATGTGTGCCAGTGTTGGGGAGT
>QJOA01000896.1:0-21795 GCA_004155915.1 Monosporascus sp. CRB-9-2
ATAAATTATTATATGTTAATAAGGTCCGAAGTTAAAGAATACGTTATGGCTTAGTTTTCCTTCGAAACGTTGATTTCTAGTCATATATATCGGGCCGTCAGGGATTTGACGGGTCGGTAACAGCTGCGTCAGAAAACTAAGGTGTGCCAAGCTTAGAAAAACTAAGGTGCGGTTAACATCACTCTAAATATATCTGGTTCCAAAACTATATATCTTAACAACAGAAAGGTTACCAATTTTGCAGCTATATATCATTATGTAGCCCTTGTCGAGAGCTATATTTTGATACTGGTTCATCCTTTATAACTGCTATATTCGACAAGAAACAAGTCTTTAAATAAGAATATTACGTTTAAATTATCTAAATTCTTTAATAACTTCGCCAATATAACAGTTATAAAGGCGCACCCGGTATCGTTATGTAGCGCTCGACGAGGGCTACATAATGGTATATAGCTGTATTTTAGCAACCTTTTGGTTATTAACATATATCGCTTTAAAGCCCGAAATATTCAAAACTAATAACTTAGACGACTTCGAAGTTGTTTGTTATACGTAATAGCAATTAGAAACGCCCTTATCAAAAAAGGCTTAATGCAGCGTTAGCCTAGTAGTAACCCCGCACTAAGCCTTTTTAATACAAGTTCCCCGCCGTTAGCTTAATAATACCAACCCCCCATTAAACCTTTTTTGATAAGGGCGTTTCCAATTGCTATTACGTACAACAAACAACTTCGAAGTCGTCCAAGTTATCAGTTTTGGATATTTCGGGCTTCAAAGCGATATATGTTAATAACCAAAAGGTTGCTAAAATATAGCTATATACTATTATGTAGCCCTCGTCGAGCGCTACATAACGATACCGGGTACACCTTTATAACCATTATATTAGCGAAGTTATTAAAGAATTTAAATAATTTAAACGTAACATTCTTATTTAAAGACTTGTTTCTTGTCGAATATAGCAATTATAAAGGATAAACCAGTATCAAAATGTAGCTCTCGACGAGGGCTACATAATGATATATGACTGCAAATCGGGAGCTTCTTGATTGCTAGGATATATCGCTTTAAAGCGTATTCGAAGATGAACGTTGCGTTGCAAAAAAAGGTGTGTGATTCAAAAGCTAAGTGGGGCTAGGACACTCTGATTCGAAATGGGAGTACCAAGACCAAGGCGGAGGCGAACCCAGCCGTAAAACTGTTGGCGTTCGGCTTCAGCGGATGGGGTAACAGCTAACGCACCCCAACCCCCTGTTCACAAGCCGGCCCTATGAAGATCGAGGGCCCTCGGAGGAATGTGCTTGGAAGGGCGCATGGATCGGGTAATGGCGTACAATATACGATCACCCGTCTATTTGGTTCCATTCCGAATGTCCCAGCTTAATGGGCACATCATCACCTGTGGAAGTTCGGGGATGAAAACAATCCATGTTCGAATGGCATATACAGTTTTATGTACGCCAATCTTTAGTATATGTCGGCAATTGGTGCTTTCAGGTGCTGCAGGCTGGTGGGCTTTGTTCAGGCTAGGCAGCAGAATGCTGCCTGGGACAGCCTTTGTCCACTGATGATCCTTTGTCACCTAATCGTATATGTAAGGGCGATTGCCCACGGACTAGATTTGTACTTTTCTAGAACTTAAAAAACCAACACAGAGCAATTACGCCAGATTCCTGCATTCAATCACTATGACTGCTAACATGGTAACATCTTCTGGTTAATTAATAACCGTAATACGTTATACGAAATGGTTAATTACAGATTAAAAGCTAAATTAATAAGAAAAAATACGAAATTAAAAAAAAAGCCGTTTAGTTAACGATTTAAAAAAGAGTTAAGTAGCAGTTAATGTCGCGTAGCCACTGCACCAAAAGACTGGATTGATAAGTGCGCACTTATTGCGCTACTTATCTGACAGTTAACGATAGCAAGCAAATACACGAACGAAAATCTTTTCCTTCCTTTTAATTAAAAAGTTTCACAAAACGAAAAGTTTTTTAGTAAAAAAGAACAGAAATACGAAGTATCTTTAATGGAAAACGGTTTATTACTTTAATAGCCGCTAAAAACCCTTATTTAAAAATAACAATCCGAAGCCAACCTAAATATACTTTACATATCTCTAAGTACTAACATAAATAGCATTAAACGTAACGTTAAGGTACAGGAAAAAAGATATTAATAGGTCGAAAATGATATTAAGGAGCTAAAACTTTAAAACGAGAAATATAACGATATAATACAGCAAATAAATAACATAATGTTATAACTGTTAAATATATTATAATCTAAACGCAAAACTTTAAAAATTTACGTAATATAAATATATAACCAAAAGCGTTATAAAACGTTCCGCTTAAAATCAAGGCGAATAATTTTAAAAAAAAATTTACATTAAAAAGCGATATAAAAAAGATTAACCTTTTAAAAGAAGGCGAAACGAAACTTAAAAGGTAATTTATTAAAAAATCCGACTTTCCGAAAAAAGAAAAGAATAAAAAGGTAAAATTACCGTTTAAGAGAAAAAAAAACAATACGCGGAGACCTTAATAAATTAAATAACTTATCATCTTTATCCATTTTTTTAAGGTTATTTGGAGATTTATCGAAGCGACGAAAAAAACATTATAGTTTCTTTAGCAGCTTATTTAGTTCTAGTAATTCGAATAGCTTTAATAAATTAGGTATTCGTTTAAAAAAACGGGAAAAAAACGGGAAAAAGTTTAATAACGATTAAAAGTTTCGTTAAAACGATTTAACTTTTTTTTAAACAAAAAAATTTACTTATTAGATTAGGTTATTAAAAATTTTAAAGTAACGTTTTTAATTTTGTCTTTAAAAAGATTAATTATAAGGACGGTATAAAGTTAAAGCAAATTAATATAAGAACATAACGCTTAAGGGGCTGCAACTATTAGCCGAATAATAGCCGAAGGACTTATTAGCATAAATAACTATCTAGCGGTACCAGGAAACGCTAGATGGAAGTAACCTAATACATTTACTTTTTGGAATTTACTTTACGATTAGTTAACGATTACCTTATTTAGCTTACAGTTATCCCTTATCTTACAATTTTTCTATTTTTACCATAAAAAGTAACGCAAAAACCATTAAAAATAAAATACGTAGGTTACAGGATAAGCTTAATTTGCCTACAGGAAAGAATACGGATTTAAATCCGATCGACGAACGATCGGCTACGATATAAATACATACAGGAAAACCTGTTACAAAGCCCTAACAAAGGGAAAATTACGTCCTTCCAAAGTACGAATTATTTTGCGTACGTAACCGGAACGTATCCCGATAACCGTTAATCGAACGGTCGGATAACGGACGTAGCATAATAATAACGCTTTAGGGCTTAAAATAAAGAAGGTTTAAACCCTTTAATAACGAACAGATTTTGGAAATTATCCGCCAGCAAAATAAATAACATTTAAAACTTTTCCGACAAATAGCCGAACAATAGGTGATTGTATAAATTAAAAAGGTAAAGCTTTATAAATTATTTGCCACGTCGGCGCAGAAATCTAAAGGCGATAAACGGGTACCGTATTATAACTGCCCGAAGCTTACCGAACGTACGTCGATTAGGGAAAAAGAAAACTGGATAAAAGCCGTAACGGAAATATACGCCGAACGGCCAGGATAAAATGTTATTATTTATATTTAATAGGCCATAGGTTATATGGATGCTTTTATTGTAAGCGTTTAATAATTATACCGTATTACGTTTAATTATTTTAATTACGAAAAAAAGCTAAAATAAAGGGTTATGGACCTTTATTAGAAAGGGTTATTCGAACCTTATATTATTCGATCGAAAATATCGGGAACAGTTTATGGAATTACGATAATAAACCGATTAGTTACCGTTAAACTTTTATATTAAATGGAAACTTTTGGTTTATAAAATAAAATTTGCGGACGTTTTAAATCCGGAAAATAATCGGGATAATAAACGTTTCGTATTTAATTATTTTTATAAGTTATTATTAAGGTTACGAAATATTTTATTGCGTAAAAACGTTAAGCTGAACCGAGCTAGTAACGTGGTAAATAAAGTAAAGCGTTACCAAAACGTTTGGAAAAAGGCGAATAAAAACCGATCGTTTTCCGTTAAAAACATTAATAAAGATAAACGATCTTATTTTAACGCTTTCGGGAAAAGGGCCTTTAAAGGTAAGGACCGATTAAAGGTATTACGAAGGAATAATAAGGAACGAGGTTGCTTTTATACTTAAAAGTCGGATAATCGCCGATTTAACTCCGACCGAAATAAGTTTACGCGATTTAATATCCTTAATTCTTATAAAGGTCCCTTTAGATATTATAATTGTAAGAAGCTAGGTTATAAAGTAATTAATTGCAAATTTAAAAAAGATATAAAGATTTTATTATTCCGGCCGTATAAAAACCGGCTTTCGAAAACGGTATAGAACGTTATAATGTACGATAACGACGAATCCGATTATTTTTTAAATATGGCCTTAAAAAAAAAGCCGAAGTAAGTATGTATGTCCAATCCATTTCGGCAGATAACTGCAGAACGGTCGGAATAAAGCCGCCCTTTAAAAAGAAGGTATTTATTAAAAAAGGCGTAGGGGATGTAATAATGTAAGTAAATATAAATACCGGTATACAGGTTAATATTATAAGCAAAAGGTTAGCGAAAAAGCTTAATTTCCGACTTGTTTCCGTAAATATCCCGGGCCTTATCGGTATTAATGGCGCATATATTAAATATTATAGGGCTTACGAAATTCCCGTTAATATAATAAATAATAATAAAAACGAACGAAAATTTAAGTAAATATATTTCGCGATACGTTACGACCGAAAGTCGCCCGATTTTTTATTGTTTCGTTCCGGAATGGGCAAATTAAGGATTTTACTAAATACGGTTACGTATTAATAAATATATAAACCATTATAAAAGGTTAATAAACAAAAGATCGTAAACCTAACGCTTTCCGGTAAGCAAGTTTATATTGTTAACTTAATAAGGTTAACTAATAAGCTAAATATTCCGGAATTTAGGAAACAGTCGTATTAAAAAATAACGGAATTCTTAACCTGCTTAAAGAACTTTTAATAAGTATATTCCGAAAAGGCTGCAAAAAAAATTCCCCAGCTGCCAGAAGCAAAGCATTTAATAAATCTGATCCCTAGCAAGTCGCCTTTATTCGGACTTATTTACCTAGTTTCGGAAGCATAACGGAAAGCGCTCGAAAAATATATACGGGAAAACCTGAAAATAGGAAAGATACGTTATTCGAAAGCGGATACAAAAATATTAATACTATTTGTACGTAAAAAAGATAATAATTTTCGATTATACGTCGATTATAAAGGATTAAACCGGGTTACAATAAAAAACCGGTACTTTTTACCCTTAATTTCGGAAGTTATAAACCGTTTAAAAGTTATTAAGGTATTTTCGAAAATTAATTTTAAGGATACGTATTATTATATTCGGATTAAAAAGGATAACAAGTAAAAAACCGCCTTCCGAACGCGTTACGGTTAGTTCGAATATACGGTTATGCCGTTTAGCTTTATTAATACGTTAATTACGTTTTAAAGCTATATACATAAGGTATTAACTGGGTTAATGGACCATATATATGTAATATATCTGGACGATATCGTTATTTATTCGGATAACGAAAAAAAGTATACGAAATATTTTTAATTAGTTTACGAACGGTTATTATAATATTAATTATTCGCAAAAACGTTTAAATACAAATTTTTTATAAAAAGGATAAAGTTTTTAAAATTCGTAATTAATACTAAAGGCTTAAAGATGGACCGCCGACGGGTTAACGTTATTAAAACATAGCTAAAACCGGAATTAATTCGAAATATCCAGGTTTTCCTAAAGTTCGCGAACTTTTATCGGAAGTTTATCGTATATTATTTGCGTATTACGGAGCTTATTATAAGATTTCTAAAAAAAGTATAAAGTAAAAAGGCAAAATTTTATTAACCCGAAAAGGTATAAAAGGTATTCCGGAGCTTAAAAAATACCTTCTAATCCGCGACTATATTCCGATATTAAGATAACGTTAAAAATATTAAGATTAAAACGGACGTTTCGGTAAAAACTATATCGGGGATATTTTTACAAAAATATAAAAAGTAATAACGCTTAGTTATATATTGGTCGCGGAAGCTTACCTTAATAAAAGAACGATAAGCTATAAGGTAACAGAAATTATTAACAATCGTAAAAAGTTTAAAATATTAACGTTAATATTTCGAAAAAATGGAAAAAAGGTTCCTAATATTTATCGATTATATGGCGCTAAAAAACGTCGTAAAGATATTAACGCGTAATTTAAGGGGAAAATTAACTTAATAAGTTTACCGTTTTTTATAGTTCGATTTTAAGATTTAATACCGACCGGATACCGTTAACCCGGCGGATGGATTTTTTAAACGCCTAGATTATATGTTTAAGGAAATTAAATACGGGAATATAATCTTTACGTTATCTAAAAAGCTTAAATTTACGGACGATATGCCGGAAAGCGTACGGAAAGTAATCGCAAATATATAACGCGATTCGGAAAATTATAAAAGGGTAAAAAGTTTTATAAAAGCGGCCCAAAATTTGCTTGCCGTAAAGTTTCCAAACAGATTCCAAGTAATAAAAATTTAGGTAGCTATTATCTGCGTAAAAGAAGCGGAAAACCCTTGCTATACGATTGTAGAAAGCTTTCGAAGGGAAAAAAAAGGTGGAAAACCGTATACCTACCAGACTTACTGCTTACGTACAGCAATATAAACGCAAATCGTAACGGTAATACGATTAGCGGCTAAACGACAGTAGCCGCAAACTGTAACCGTATTACGATCGGATTTCGAAAAGTTTAAGGAGGACGAA
This sequence comes from Monosporascus sp. CRB-9-2, assembly GCA_004155915.1. Taxonomy (NCBI): domain Eukaryota; kingdom Fungi; phylum Ascomycota; class Sordariomycetes; order Xylariales; genus Monosporascus; species Monosporascus sp. CRB-9-2. The sequence continues at coordinate 6,902 of QJOA01000896.1, forward strand.
ACTGGTATTAAAGCTATTATTTATAATTAATACGTTTTACGTCCTTTAGCAAAAAAGCTAGCTAAAAATAAAACGGCGTTTTAACCGAAGGTTTTCCGACAGTTTTACGATTAAGTTCGAAGGTTATAAATTAAGAACTTAGATATTATAAAGCTAATACGGATAACTAAACGTTAAACCGGAATAAAGGAAAAATATTTCCTAAACCTAAATAAAATTTTATATTATCGGAATAAATTTATAATTTTATCGTAAAGCGCTTTACGGAAATAATTAATTAACCAATATTACGATAACCCGAAAACGGGATATATAAAATATACCCGTATATTAAAACTAATAATTAGGAAGTTTTATTAAAAAAATATAACAAATAATATTTAAAAGTATACCAAATAATGCCCAAGCTACTAAAAAATAATAAAATTACGTTATAAGTTATATAAGCAATTACAATTCCTGTTATTATTTAAGTAATTTTTTTAAGAAATTGCGTTAAATTTTATTATAAAACTTCTTAAAAGTTTAGGGTTAAATAGGTTAAAATACGATATAATCCTAATAATTATCGATCGCTTTATGAAATTAACCTTATTTATCCTTACGGTTAAAACTTTAGCCGTAACCGAGCTAGCTTAATTGCTTTACGACGAAATAAAATATAGGTTCGGAACGTTAACTAGAATTATTAACGATAAAGATAAGTTGTTAATAAGTTAATTTTAGGCAAAATTTTGTAACGAACGGGAAATTAAACGACGGATATCGACCGTATATTACCCGCAGATTGATAGGTAAATAAAGCGTACTTATTAAGTATTAAAACATTACCTTTGTAATTACGTAAATAAGTATCAAGATAATTGGATAAAGTTATTACGGAATGCAAAATTTGCGTATAATAATGCCCGGAATACGTTTACCGGCCGCTTCCCGTTCGAGGTTTTATACGGGTATTACCTAAAAATAATAAAATATTTTCCGTAACGATTTAAAAGATAAATACGAAAAATAAAAAAACGGCTTAACAAAATTACGGTTATTTGCTAAAAAATATACAAACATTAAAAAAAAGCTATAGCAACCTAAAAGAAATATTATAATTAGCGCCATATATTTATAAAATTTCAATTAAGGTAATAAGTAAGTTTGTTAACGAAAAATTTTAAGTTTAAAAATAAGAAATTTATACTTATTTATATCCGGATAACGATTAAGAAGTAAATAAGTTTTTAAACGTACAGGGTAATCCTGCTTATTAAGTATCAAAAAATATATAACATATTTCCGGTATCTTTATTAAAACCGTGGTATAATCGGGAACTAAATAATATTTAAACGACGTTACCGAACCTAATAAATAAGCAGAAAAAATAAGTAATAAAAAATATCGTCCGTTATCGAAATAATTAAAGGTAACGTAAGTACCTTATTAAATAAAAAGGGTAGCCCGCCGAATATAATATATAAAAACCGCGAAAGCATTTTAAATATGTTCCGAAGGTATTATAACGTTATAAAAAGAAAATTAAGTATATATATAGGAAATAAAATAATACGGTAAACGTAAAGTAGGTGTAAACCGACCGCAAATAAGCCTTAAATCCGTTATTATTATAAAAAATATTAGTAATATTAAAATAAATAATTATTAAATTATTTAAACCATGAAACTTAACCGTTTTCGGGTATTTTAATAAGCGGCTGCCTATCGTAAATCGGTCGGAAAACGACCGCCTGGATACCTTAACTATAAGTAACAAAATAATAAAAGTTAAGAACTTAAATAATAAAATATAACGATTACCAATCGGAAAAAGGTTAGATAATAATAAAAATCGAATTTATATTTTTAAATACTGAAAACCTACGTTTAATTATTAAATTATATTATTTTTATTTATCGGAAATTAGATGCCGGGTCGTCGGCGTTTATTAATTTTGATCGAAGTAATTAAAAAAAGGTCGTTTAACGTATAGGCCATAAGGTTATCGGAAACCGCGCGTAAAACGTTCGCCATTTTTTGGTAAAAGGTAAGATATTTATATTCGTTTTAAAAGCGACCGGAATCCGACGGTTTAAAACTATAAGGTAAAGCTAATTGTTAAAAATGGTTACGGGCGAACGTTAAAGCTCGATAAAAACGTTAAAAAACGGGCGGAAATTGGTTGTAAACCGGCTAAACGTTTGCGAAACGGCGGCAAACATAATTTATATTAATATTTTTACCAGTAACCTAAAATTAAAAAATACAAGTAACGACGGGTAATTAAAAATAAATCGGAAAACGACTTACGATTATCAAATTTATTTAAATAATTTGGATACGGCGCAAGAATTATATTTTTACGGTCAAAACTTTTTTTCGGCTTTTATTATTACCTTAGCCGGAAACTAGTTAACATTTTTCCTTTATAATTTTATTAAAGGTTAACTTTATTTTTTCGAAAATAATAAATCGGTAAACGAACGATATGCGAAAACGGTTACGATAAGTTTCGTTATCCGAAAAGTTGGCGGTATTATAAAAATGGACGGCCATAATACCGAAAAAAGAAAAAAACTAAATTGTTTTTAAGAAATTAAGCGAAATTTAAACGGAAATTAACCGAAAAACGGAAAAAGAAAAATAAAAACCTTATACAACAAAAAGTTTTATGGCGAAAATTTGCAATAATGCAATTAAGTTTACCCGGAAAACGGGTACAGAACGATCGGTAATAAACGTAACGCTTAATTACATAAATATAATAAGATTTGCGGCCATCGATATATTAAAGGTTCTTACCGGTCGTTTGGTAATTAAAAAACGACCAACCGAGATTAAAATTAAACTCCTATTTTTTTAAAAATTTCTTATAGGAAGGTATGGTAATAAATAAATAATCGGAAAACGATAAACGAATAAGCGGAAAGCGTACGGCGAAAAGGCGCAGAAATAAGAGATAGCTGGTAGTAAATACGGAACGGATAAAGGAAAGACGGAAAAAAAATACGTTCGGATACCGGCAAAAGACCAGACGGTAAAAAAGGCAAAAAAAGCGTTATTAAGGAATTAATAAATAAGGATTACGTAATAAATTATTACGGCGGCTATAGTAACCAGCAAAACGTATATATACGGACCGGTTATTCGGCTAGTATTAGGAGAACGGTCGCATAATAACGGGACGCAGTTGTTAAGGGCCAACCTATTTACGAGGTTACGATAGTAACGTTACTGGGGACCAGCAGCTACAAAAGGGGGAAATAATTGTAAGAACATAACGCCTAAAGGGCTGCAACTGTTAGCCGAATAATAGCCGAAGGACTTATTAGCATAAATAACTATCTAGCGGTACCAGGGAACGCCAGATAGAAGTAACCTAATATATTCACTTCTTGGAATTCACTTTGCGACTAGTTGGCGATCACCTCACTTAGCTCACAGCTATCCCTTATCTTATAATTAATTAATTGCGTTTAACGAAAGTTATTATTAAAACCTGCAAAAGGGCGCTTTTAAAATTGATTATAAATATTAAAAAAAATATTAAGGACCTTACGAAAAATTTACGTAGCGATAGGTAAGGCCCGGTAAAGGTCCTTTTGGAAGAAGTTTAACGAAATTATATATAATAAAGAAAATCTTATATAATTTATTATTAAATTTTAAAAATTATTTCGAAAAGTAAAAAGCTGTAGTATAAAGTTTAAAACTAAGAAGTATATTACGATATTTTTTATTGCTGTAAAGAATTGCGTTAGTAGTTGATATAAAATGATATAATTAATGTTTAAATAAACGGATTTTTTTTTAATAATTAATCGACGATTTTAATAACGAATTTTATAACCGTATTAATAAAAAAAATAACGGACTGTTTTATAATGTATAAAAGAGTAAGGAAAATAATAATAACTTTTAAAATAATAAGCCCGTATAAAATAAAAACGGAAAGTTATTTTGTTTTAATTATAACAAGTACGGATATTTAACGAAAGATTATTTTAAGTTATAAAAGGAAAATAATAGTAAAAGTAAAAAAGGGAAGTAAGGCCGAAATAGAGGTAGAAATTAAGGTAATAATAATAATTAAAGTAATAGTTTTCGTAATATTTGCGGTAATACTTGTAATGGTGAACCGGGTAAAAAATAATTTATTTTTAAAGGTTTGGAAAATTTGTACCGTTTTAGTAGAGAAATATTTAACGTTTATATTAATGAATAATAGCTTTAGGATTTTATGTAGTGGTACGATGAAATGATTTAGGAGTTAGTTATAGTAACTGATATTATTAAAATTATAGCGCCTGAATACTTTAAAGTAGTGGTTATAATAATTGATTATTTTGAAGCTTTAATAGGCGAGGGGCCTGAAGCAACCGTTATAGATAACTTTAATGAGGCGTTTCAGAAGGTAGCTATAGTAGCTAAGTGCTTTAAGGCTATAGCGATTAAGAGCTTTAAAGCAGTTGTTGTAAGTAGTGCCATGCTGTTGTATGTTTATTTATTTATGGAGGATAATAAAGATAGGTTATTTTGAGATTTAGGAGCGAACGTTAATATTATGAATAATAATAAGCATTTCGAAAAAAATTTGGTGCTAAATATTAAAAACAAGAAAATTTATATTATAATAGATAGAAAATCTATTATCGTTATTGCCGTTAAGATAGTAAAGTGGCTTTTAAAGGAGTTTCATAAAAAGAATAACAAAATTATGGTAAAGTATATCTTATATATTGACGACTTTTTTTTAAAGGTATTTTTTGGAGAGATATATTATAGAAAGGAAGGTTACCTAAATAAAAATATTTTAGTAAACTTAACGGATTCCAGTTAATAACGATTAACGTATTTCGGAAAGGTTTTTTTTATAGCTTTATAAAAAGCCGGAGTTTATTATTAAAGCCCCAGAATCGACGAACGACAAAAAACTATTAATAAAAATACGTACTAGGGTAAGTATTTAGTAAGGATAACGGTAACCTGAAAAGGGTGTTCGTTAATGCTTTTAAAAATGGAAAAGTTCGTATAATGAACGAAATAATAAAGAAAATTATTTTTTAATACCGCCGTTTTTGCTATTTTAGCATAAAACGATTAATTTGGATTATTAAAAGGTTTACAGAAATAGATTTAAATTTTAACGAAATAAAAGCGTTATTTTATATAATATATAATAAAGGAAAGATATAAAAAGTTTTATTTATAAATTTTTAACGACGAGAGAAATATGTAAAAAAGATTATTTGATATAATATGGGTTTAATTAAATCCGTTAATATTAAAAATAATAATTATTTCGGTTTTATTATAAATAATCTATTGCGTTATAAAAAATATTATTTATTTAAAATTAAAAACGAAGTATAATAAAGCTTATACGTATATATTATACGGATAATTAAACGTTTAAAGGTAATTAGAAATAAAAGAGTATAAACCTTACGTTTAAACGGCGATAGAAAGTTCGGTATAAATATGATCGAAAAATTTTACGTAATTAAAGATATTAAACTGGTAATTTTTAGTTTTTATAATTAATATTAGAACGAAGTTACGGAAAAAGATATCTAGTTTTTATAAAATAAAGCTTATACGATTTTAGCCTAGATAAAAATCTTGAAATGTTTTTAAAATTTAATGATAAAAATTATAACGTATATAATTAATAGCATTAAATAATTTATAATAGAAAATATGACACTAATTAAATGCTTTAAAAACGTATTCGAACTTAATAAATTATATAAACTTAATAATAATTATTTTCGAATTTTCGGCAGTAGGTATATAATTCTAATTAATTAGAATTATAGAACTAGATTAAAGAAGTTAATAGCCCGTAAAGCGAAAAGCATGTTATTAGGTTATTAAGAGATATATAATTATAAGGTATAATTATTAAAAGGTAGTAAGTTATTTATAATATTATATGTTATAATTTATAAAAATCTGGAGGAATTAAAAAAGTTTTCGATTTTAAAGATATTATTCGATCGTTTTTATAATCCGTATAAAAATGTTTAAGATATCGTTAAAGATAGAAAGATGTCGGAGTGAAGAATAAGAACGATAATATTGTTTTGAAAAATGATATGGATTAGGAAATTAAGAAAATTAAACGTAAAAGGTAATGCCCGAAAAAAAAATTTTAAGTTATATACCTTAGAGGTTTTAAACGAAGTTTTTAAGTTAATATGCAAATTAAAGCTAGCTTTAATCTAAAAAGGTAAAAAGGGCGATAAGGGTTTATATATTTTTTATTTTGTCTTAAACGTTGATGACGATAACTTTTTTAAAGGTTACGAAAATACCGATTAAGTTATCCAAAATATTTAAAAATACCAGTAAATAGTTAATATGTTAAAAAATAAGTACGATAATATTTTTATGTTTAAGAATTCGAAAAATATTAATTTAGGTAAATTATTTGGTATTTATAAATTATTTATAATAACGGATAATAACTTGTTTTTAAAGAAATTATAAAAGGTTTAAAACGAAAAATATAATTTAAAATAGTTTTTACGAAAATTAAAGAAAGGTTTTTACGTAAAATTTTTAAGTTTATACTTTTTGGCAAGAAAATTTATAAATATTTTATTAATATCAAACAAGTATTAAAAAAAAGTATATATTTATAAAAAAGTTAAATAAATATAAGGTGCGCATTTCCGTAAAAAGATTTATAAAACGAAAAAGAATTAATTATAATAAAATTATAACAAATATAATAAGGATTATATATCAAAAAAAATTAATAATTTTAATTATTTATTTTAACTGGTATATATTCCAGATTAACTTTATTATTACGTCTTTAAACGGTAAATTAAAAGAAAATATTTATATAAAATAGTTTTTTATATTAAAAAAGTATTTCGATCCGTATTTAAAGGATAAAAAAACGTACCTTTTTTCTTTAAAAAGGTTATTAAGTTAATAAACCCTTTATATGACCTAAAGTAGGCCGGAATTGCTTAATAAGAAAAAGTTAAAAAGATATTTACAAAATTAAGTTTTTATTTATTAATTTCGGATAATATAATTTATTATAACTTTAAAACTAAATACGTTATCGTTTTATACGTTAATAATTTTTTATTTTTTAAAATTAATAAATAATAATTTAAAGATATTATTAAAAAAATCGTTAAAATCGTTTTATTAAGAATTTAAAAAAAGTAAATTAATACTTAAATATATAAATTATTTATTTTTTATTATTAAACCATATTAAGTTAAATTAAGAATAATATATTAAAAAGTTATTAAAATTAATTAAATTAAATAAAATACGAAAAAAACTTATATTATTTGTTAAAAATTATTTAAAGTACGTTATTACATACGAAAATAAAGTTAATAAAAAAGATATATTTAAATATACGAACTTAAAAAAATTTCAATTTTTTAAATTATATTAATAAACCGGATATAACGTTTATAATCTTAACTTAAACTAGGTTTATAAATAACTTATTACCTAAATATTAAATATATATTAAAAAATTATTACGTTATTTAAATAATATAATAAATAAATTTATTCGGTACAGGAAATTAGAACGAAATTATCCGTATTAAAAATATAATAATTTAAAGTTATTCGGAATAATAAATATAAGCTTTATAAATAATCAAAAATTAATAAAGTTTATTATAAAGTATATATTTTTTATAGTTAAAACGTCTGTATTTTAAAATTTAAAATTATAAAACGTTATTATAAAATATATTATAAAAGCAAAATATATAGATATAGGGATAGTTATAACAAAAATAATAGAAATTAAAAACTTTTTAATAAAGTTAAAGCTTATATTTAAAAGTCTTATTTTTATTTTAAAAATAATATAAAAATACCTAAGTAAATAAAGGAAATATAAATATTACGAAAAAAACGTTATATTAAAATTAAATATCATTACGTACGATAAAAAGTTCAAGCAAAAAATATTAACTTTTAATATATAGAAAATAAAGATAACCCTGCTAATAAGCTTATAAAATTACTTAATAAAACGGACTTTAACCGATTCGTACGGGATCTAAAATTTGAAAAAAAATTTAAAAATTCGAAAAATACTGGAGAATAATATATAGAGGTTAGGGTTTAATCCTTATACAAATTGGTTATTTTTAGATTTAATTTTGGACTTTTCGGATTTTCCAGCTGCGGTTACCTAACGTAAGAGGGCGTATCGGCAATTGATGCTTTTAGGTGCTGCAGGTTAGTGGGCTTTATTCAGGCTAGGCAGCAGAATGCTGCCTGGGATAGCCTTTGTCCACTGATAATCCTTTGTCACCTAATCGTGTATGTAAGGGCGATTGCCCACGGACTAGATTTGTACTTTTCTAGAACTTAGAGAACCAACACAGAGCAATTACGCCAGATTCCTGCATTCAATCATTATGACCGCTGACAGTATATCTTATTTAAAGGTAAGCAATAACTATTATAAGGCGGTTAAAATGGTAACGGGGCGTTACCTGGCGTAAAAAAGGAATGTATAGCTCCCATACAAAAAACTAATATACGAATAGCACAGCTCTCCCTGACAAGCTTAGGGCCGTTCCTAGGTTGATTCCAATATCCGTCCAGACATTTTCCCGGCCGTCATGGCATTGGCAGAATGACGTCAGTGCCGCTTTTATGTGTATCCCTCTATACATGAGTAGTATAGTCGGTGTGGGAACGGGGAATATGGCTCAATGACGGAGTATTTCGCCCCTCAATATCCGCAAACCCCGCATGTCGATTGTCCCGGATGTGATGGTTTTTCGGCCCCACATGGCCGAACGATCGGATCCGGAGCATATGAAAAAAGCGATTCGCTACTTGGGCAATAGACGAATAAGCGAGGTGTTGGTCCGATGGTACCATCGTATGATAATCCCATCGCTACCGGGGACCAACACCATTCCATATAGATCTAGATAACGGGCAGGTCTTTCGCCAGCTTCCGTGCGCTAGTCGGGAGCCGAGAGGTCCACCTAGCCCTTTCCCGAGCGCTACAAAACGGTTCAAGTCCGGGAACTGGCAAAAAATACTAACATTGCAGGGTACAGCTTGGAATGGTGATAGGTGGGCATATCTTCGGACTGGCCACTAGACTCTGGTCCTTTACTGTATGTGCACTGTTCTCAAGCTGTTATTCATTCAGATCTTCGGATCACGATAACGCTGTTATCTTAGACCAGTTTTTTTTTATCAAACTTCCTACTCTTTTTTTTGTTCTTATATTAACTCTTCCTTCCTAACGGAGGTGATACAATCCCGTTCAGGGATACGGAGCGGGATGTCTGAGCTCGAATCGCCTCACATCCAAAGAACTGCTCCTAGCATATTCAGGATCGTCCACCTCAGAACAATGTGGTCATGCTGCTAATGGACAGAAAACATCTGCCAAGTCCGCTACTAGACTAAGAAATGCTGTCTAATCGGCAAGTCGCTAGTTACACACGCTTCTGTCGTGAGTAGAATGGATGCAAGCCCCTGAACCATGATACTGATACTCCATGTACGCGCACGCCATGTCTCCCATAAGCCCTTCTCAGACTTCTCGTCGGGGACCCTTCTCGAGGTCTCCGGAGCTAGCTCATAATGACGGGTGGCTTGATAAAGCGCTATGGCTGCCGACATAGTCTCTAGGACTCGTTCACCGCAGGATATGGGTTGCCATGCAGTTGAACTTGTTCTGTCCTACTTACTCGTCGAGGCATATTGGTGAATGAATTCAGGAACAATCCCTGCGGCTATAACGCTATAAATGCAGTATTAGGCGACCTCGCACCATCCTATCAGCTAGGTGGCGCTGGACTGGGAGCATCCGCTGACGCAGCCGGTGCCGCCTTCGAGGATGACGCTGCCGGGTCGCCCGTTGCAGCAGCAGTCCCGCTCTGGGCCCCGCCTCCTTTCCGACCTCGACCGCGGCCTCCACGCTTAGGGCGATCTGCCTGAGTCTCGGTGGGCGCCTTCTCTTTGTTGTCGCTTGGAGGTTGGGAAGGCGCGGGCTTCTTCGTCTCCTTTCTCTCGAGTACCTGGACGGTGGCCTGCGCAATCGATATCGGGCTAGCGGCGACGGCTTTGACGAGTCCCTCATGGTCTCGGAAGTCGACATAGGCAAACCCCTTACGCTTGTCGATCTCGACAAACGTGACGGGGCCGAAATCCTCCATTGCCTGTTTGAGTAGAGCGTCGGTGACGCCCTGCGAGGGGTTTGCGTGTTTGACGAATGCGCGTGTTGCGCCTGCCGTTACTGAGGGCTGGGATGATCCTTTCTTCTGCGAAGCTGAAGCCGCTGGCTTGCTAGAGGCTACCGCTTTCCCGGAGGGGGCTTTCGGGCCAGTAGGAGGCGTCGCCGTCGGTGTCGAGGGCGCTGCAGCTGTCGCTGGTGCAGTCGCAGCACCCGGAGCCGAGGCAGCGGCATTGTCCTTGCGCTTTAGAATAATAGGTGTGGGCTGGGGCGCTGATTTAGATCCTGCACCAGATGCTTCACTACCCTTACTCTTGGCATCCTCCTTTGAGTTGTTTTGTTTGGCAGCTTTATTTCGGGATCTTCTAGAACCTTCAGGTGCTTGACTCTTCGGTGCAGTAGGTGTAGATGGGGGCACTGAGGAAGATGCGGTCTCGGCAGGCGGAGCCGCCGGCGTGGATTCTTTACTCTCTTTAGACTCTTTCCCGGCCTCGGATTTTGCTGCCGCCTCTGCTTTGGCGGCATCCTGACGTGCTCTCCTATGAGCACTACCAGGGCTTAGACCTAAGTCGCGCTGCAGAATCTTAGCTGCAGCGGCAATGCCAGCTCGTCGGCTCTTTGGCGGCGCCGGTTCCTCAGCAGGCTTGTTGGTAGTAGCCTGCGCAACTACCGATTTCGCAGCTTCCGCAGCTTCTTGTACCGCAGCCTTCTTAGTTAGAAGCTTGACGGGCTCCTTTGGCTTTTCCTTCTCCTTCTCGCTCGGCTTTTCAGACTTTTCAGCTTTGGTCTCCTTCCCCTTCTTCTTACTATCCTCTGTGGTACTCTTAGTTTTACCACCCTGAGACTCGTGGCGGGTGTGCTTAGCACCCTTCGCGTTGGCCGCCTCTTTAACCTTGTTGGCTTTCTTCTCCTTGAGATACTGAACAAGAGGTGTAGTGGTAACTTTCGTATCTTCCGTAGCTGTTTCTTCCAAGGACTGCTCGTTCTCGGGCTCCTTCGTGGGGGTGGGCTGAGTAAGAGCCTGGAGGAAGGCCTGAAACTCGGGGTCCTGGTCGATTGTGCCCTGCCTAGGGTCCGTCCGTCTCTTTGCCGTAGGGACTTTCTGAAACTGGGCTATCTCGACGTATGGAGGCCCTACCAAGGCAGAATCATTCATGGTGCGTTTGGCATCTTCCCAAGTAGACCTGTGGACCATTTCGGATAGAATGGCAATATCTTCGGCTCTTATTAAGTGCAGGTAGCATCGTGCCGGTGTCGAGGGAAAAGATGGGCTAAGAGGACGTAGGTTAGCTTTATTTGATGTAGTGTGGCATTCGCATCTTGCATGTATGGGTGTATAACTGACTCTTGTGAGATTTTGCCCGCGTGGAACTGCGACCAATCCACTCTTCCATTTCCATCCTTCCACTCGTCTCCCAGAATATTCCAGGCTTCCTCTGCCGTCATGCCTGGAGGGAGCCGGCGGATAACGACCTTTTTGCCCGTAGCTGGTGTCTTCGTCTTTCCCGGCTTCGACGTTTCAGTCTGACTTGCCTTTTCTTGGGCGCCCCCGTTCGCATTGCTTTTACGAGAGCTCAACGATGACGCCATTGCTGATGTGTCAGGGAAATCAATAGCAACTATGTAAAGTTGAAGGCGGCGGCCCTCAAGTGATAATGTGTAGGTTTTGTGGCTAATAGTACCCCCTCGAGATGTCGGGTTCTCTTGTGAATTGAAGTGAAAAAGATATCGAGGGCGATAATGACCGTCCCGGGGGGATAAAGAAAGGTGTCAACTGTAGGCCATAAATGGTGGCCGGAATTGGGAAAATATGCAATGCGAAAGGTGTTTTAAGTTTAGGTAGGAAATGACGAGCGACGACATCTTCGGCCTTGTTCAGAACGACCCTACAGTATGTAATTGAATCAACCCGCACCCCACCGGTTCATTTCTGCCACATTCCACCGCTGACCCTGAGCTTATTTGGCGGAGAAATGGGTAAGGGTTGCTAATCGCACTTTACGCTAATCGAAGATCTGCCTTAAGAAAAACCCTGGGACTAAGAACTACATACCCACTACCCAGCTCCAATTGTAAACCCCATACGAACCACGAGGGCTTTCATTGACATATCTATTCAAGATATTCGAAATGGCATCCTTTTGAGTAGACTCAGGCTTTTGGACCCCAGTCCGTACCTAGGTACATATGCTGATTACTACGCAGCCTCTGAGTGCAGGTCTCAAAGTTGGTATTTTGCTATCAAGTTCAAGTGCCTGCATTAAAATGTGATGTGCAGGCCGCTGTTGCCTATCTCCAAGGTCTAGCACTGCATTTAGCTGTAGTAGCAATGTCACCAGAACCGGAGCCATGCATGTGCTCAATAACACACATGCAGATAGAGATAGGACGTAGAATATATTCCGCGTGCAAGCTTTGCAGGGCGAAACCTTGTTTTAGTTGTGCTAAACGGGTCCCTCCGGGGACTGAGACCTACTCAGGTGCTATTGAAGGATTTGTTGGCTTATACGCCGCGGATATTCAAACCGAGCCGAAGCTTCTCCTGCAACGAACGCAAAGCAGACAAGGTCCTGGCCCTTAAGGTGTTGGGCTTCAGTAAGCGCTTGGGAGAGAAACGGAGAAGAGGACGCCTCTCTTTAAGTACGCTACTTGTAGGTCAACCACTGAGCATCGCAGCAAAAGAGTTGATAGCAGTAGAATGTAGAGGAAGACATCGCACTCTAAGTAATTTCCCTCTTATTTACGAGAAAAACTCAGCGACGACTGCTATCTGGCTACTACGCAGGAGACTATCGAGATGACACTCTCCAAGAAGGTCTTTCAACGCTCGACCACTACAGGCAGAGAATAAGAGCTTCGGCGAGGCTACTGGGAGTTAGTAGGACATGGACGCCAGTTGGTAGATGACATTGCCCAAAGACTACCCGCAAAGGGGGGATGCCAAGTTTTAGGTAGCATTCTAATTCGAAAACTAACGGGAATCTACAACTCCCAGTGCTTGTGACAGGATTTGGTTATCTCAGAGGTAGAAGTAATGGCTCAACTTCGACTGTCACAACGGTCTCGATGGGAGAGCAGCTTGGGTTCTAGTCGGGTCCTACCAGCTAGGAGCAAGATATTTAGCAGGGGTAATGTCAGGTGCCAAGGTGGAAGCTTCTAGATATAGGGGCTATACAGGGGTTATACAGGGGTGTTAGGTGTATATATAGGGCCCTTTCCTCCCACACATTGGAAAGGAGCCAGGCGTTACTGGTCTAATACACTGCTACCCACCTGCGAGACTGCTTCTTCTAGCCTTTCACGCTGTTGCTCCCCCTTTCTCTGACAGGTAAGGCTTGAAGTTGGTTTCCATCATTCCGACTTGATTTAGCTGCCTACAGTGTCAGCGAAAGTACCGAATCATTATTGTTGGAAGACTGTGTGGCTTGTCAATTGCATTGACTTTGAAAATTGCTAAAATGTTATCTACTCTTGAGGGGCTCACGGACAACGAAGCAAGTGGTGATAGTCTTGCTCTCACCAGACCAGGGGATGAAGGCGGCATGGCAGATAGACAAGCACTTACCCTTGGTATAGCAATGAATGCGTGCGTAGTTGATACTGATGCAAACATACAAGCTGACTTATTAACCTTTGTAAAAGGGATATATACCAAGGTAGGTAAGCTTGAAATATTTGTGGAATTATATGCCCCTAAGAGGTATGAGACCAGATAGTCTCCCGCCATAACGCGGGGCCTAACATTTTTCGGCACTCAGGGTCTGACAAGAGAGATCGAAACAAGACGGACAAAAAATACATTGCTAACCATTTAAGAGCAAAATAAAATTGTTTGGAGCGAAGGCTACCTCATCAATGGCCCCTGTCACAAGCGTGACAGGTAGTGCCTTGTTGAGTCCCATTACCCTCCCTCCCAATGCCAGCTAGCCAGTAATACCTCGGTTAAAGAGCACAACAAAATCACAGCTCCAGAGCTTTCTAGACATCACATAGTCAAGGAGAGTAGAAATATATACTCCTATATACAATACACACAGATAACCGCTATATTTTCCCACATTACGAGTATTAGGGTGCTACTGGGATGATCAGATAATACATACTGATATTAGGAGTGGGTAAAAGTGAAGGCATTTAATTTTATAAGAAACTTAATGCCACCTTGGAAAGACTCGCTGGAAGATCGCCTCAACAGGGGTAGCAAACCGGGTTTACTCTACTTCTTAATATACACGAGTGAGTGTCCGAAGGGATAGTAAGTTCCTTTAGCCCATACTCAGAACATGTCAAATCTACAAGGGTTTTCACATACCACCAAGATAGACAGTCTCTACAAGCAAAAGTTTGTTCTTCTTTATAATCCTCGATCAGCAATACTTGTCAAACGCTTTCCCAAGCCAATATGCGACTGACTGTTCCAAAAGAGGTTATCTGGGAGGAAAGGCGGCTGCCTGGGAGGGTTTAGTATGTGAGAATATACAGCATAGGCTCATTAATGAACAATGAGATTCTCAGGAAGTATCGCAGCAGAAGAACGAACAATGAAGCGTTAGGAGTGAATTTGGTGAAAGTGAATATAGTGAATATATATCTATCCTACAATGGCATTATATCAATCCAATGTCACTGGACGCCATGGAAGCTCGAAACGAAAGCGCAGACTAATTGTGATTAAGTCAAACACCCCCTTCACGCACCACCCCCT
>QJOA01000897.1:0-21744 GCA_004155915.1 Monosporascus sp. CRB-9-2
CGGGATAGGATCGGACCCCCCGGCATATGGGGCCCCACAGGTGTGTGAGACGGAGGGAAGGTGAAGCACCGCAAGCACCCGAAGCGCACTTGGGTTAAGAGGGCGCGGTTTGATTTCTTTAATGTCATGAGAGTATCAACTAGATGTAGCGATCACATTATGTACTGGTATCCCCCCGGAGCTGCGGCGATCTTACATCGTCCTCAGACCAAGCGATAGTTAAATACTGGATTCTTTGAATATTCTTGCCAGTATTGCTTCGGAGGAGGCTCCAGTATCTACCGGACGAATGCATGCGCAGAGGCTAGGAAACCCATAAGCGAAGGCAGGCGGGTGAACGGCCCTTGCAGACTGACGACCACGTTGCCTCCTTAGACCTACTTCGTCCCATAAGGCGGCGTTAATGAGCCTGTGCTTATGATGCCGGAACTGTTGACCAATATACATATAGCCTGCGCTTCTTCGCAGCATTGCTCGCTTGAAGTACCTTCCATAATTCAAGCGCCGCCCAGCACATCATTACTGAGCCGGGGGTCTGTTGAGAGATGAGCCAGACCAAGTACATAAAACTGACAAATATGAGATGTCACGCCGCCTACCTACATCTTCTAGATAGCTACAAGGCGTCAGCGTCACCAATTTTTACTTAGTACTGACCTCTTGGGGCCCTCTAGCGGATAGGTACCTACTTATCCCTTACGCAACCAGCGCTTACAAACCGTACTTAGTTCCATGCTTTGAGAAGAAGTCACTCAGAATAACAACAAGCGGGCTCGCATGTTCAACGCCGCTCGTTGATGCAATCCCTGCCAACTGACTACTCAATTGCCGGGGTTTTGAACCACTGTGCCGGAGACCCAACGCTACCTAGTTAGGCTCCATGATGCTGATATCCGAACTAGGACCGTGTGTGCCTTGAGAGCGTTGCTAAGGTCTTCACTCATACTGTGTAATTGGAACAACCCCACTACTCCGAGTCGCGGGGGAATCAACGGGTTCTTAGTTAGTGTTCTTGTCTTGACGCGCGGAAAAGGGGCTGGAATAGGGGTAACTAGAAGAGACCCACACCTGCGTCTATATATAGGTGCGGAGACTCCAGGTCTCTTAGGTAGGACGCTTAGTACGGGAATCCAACAAGTATTCAACCCATCCCTGACGTGCCGCGGATGTGTAGGTGAGGAGGACGCGGATGTGGTTTGGTGTAGGCAGGTGCCGGCTCGTGCACTGGCCAGGCGAAACACGAGGTGGGAGCGCCGAACCGGGCTATTTAAGGTTTCCCGGCCGATTTGAGTTCGATAGAGTTTAAGTTAAGGGTGCAACGTGCAACGTGCTGCGTAGTCGCTAGGACCAGCAACAACTATGTGCCATGGAGGGGTAGTAGGGGCGCGTACGTACGTACGTAGATAAGCCCGTTGCTAATCGAAGACCGCGCAGACACGAAGCTCGAACCGGCATGTCCCTGTATAACCTATCGTCGCTAAGGATGGAGCTGATGGGGAGTCTGGCTGACCCATCACAAGCGGTTTACTTCGGCTTCGTTCAGCTCAAAGATATACTGACTAGACCCTTGCGTCAATCGATGCCCCTCATATTCCTATCTTATTGGGTTGTCCCGCAGGGATTGACCGCAGGTTAACTCTAGTTAAGCTTTATGCTGGATGCGCTCCTTAAGAACCGTCTATATGGGAGATGGCCAACAGCCTCTGAGCGCGAATTAGGACTGGCGGACGCAGATAAGATTAAAGGTTAAAGGACTCAGGGATGCTCAATGGTAAGGCCTTGCTTATTGCACTCGTATCGGTGACCTATTAAACTTTCAGTATCGTATTCAGAAGGTTTAGGTTGAACGGGTCACGTTAACTTATTTGATAGTCCCGTCACAGCCACGGATAGGACCCGTTGCTGCTTTCCACTAATAGCTAATTCAGCCGGCGGCACTAAATGTTGGCCTAGAACGATACCGGGCCACTACAGCAAGCGAGTAGACCTTGAAACAACTCCCGAAGACAACACGGAATACTGAGTGTACGAATCTCTAAGAGACAGGTTCCTGTGCCGGGTATTCTGTCCTCAGACCAGCTTGATTGGTCCATGCCAAGGAAAACATCGATTTCAGTTATTACGGGAATCCTGGTGGAGATAGAAATCATTACCCGGAAGAAACTAGCTCGGCGGCGGCTCGAGATGTTCCAAGCACCATTGATGATATCTGTGACAGGTCCGGAGCTTGATCGGGAAAGGGAACAGGCCCTGATGAACTGCTTTATAAGCTATCTCCTCTGGACCTGACGATAAGGGACAACGCGGCGAGATGGGCATCAAAGCCGCGAAGATCGCCCGATGTTGCATTGAACGACGAGAACATCCAAGGCACAGTCGACGCCTTCCGGGATTCTCCTCCTCGATATAACTACATGCCTGGCCCGAATGTTTTGAGCCGTACCTTATTCGAAGGCCAGGAGTGGAAACCGTTCAAGCTCTTCCGTAAGGGGCGGAAGCACCGTGACCTTATCTCCGATATCCAAATGCCCATGGACGAGTCCTTGGCAGCACAAGTTTAATGCGAGTTCAATGCGAAGTCGATAGGAGATTCAGCTCATCCGACTATGCCCGCACGAAGCCGAGTCCGATTGCTGAGGGCCGAGAATAGCTGGTATCGGAGCAGGTCTCCCGAGCGGCACCACAGCCCACCAAACGGGGGACATCAATAGAGTTGTTGGTTTGAGCCGTTCTCCAGCACCGTGTGTTCCACCAGTTCTCCGAGAGCGAGGACGACAATGGAGAGGGCCATATAAACATCTAAGTTCGCAGCCCAAATCTAGACTGAAAGCGGGGCGTGAGATGTTGGGTAAACATACGGCGGATACCAGTGGCGTTGAAAAGGACCATTCGAGAGATCTCAGCACAGCATCGGCATTTTCAAGGTCGCCCTCCAGACAAGCTGTCCCATCTTCAACATTGACTTCGCCGGTTCGGGAGTCGAGCGAAGTTAACCGCCCCGTGCAAACAGACTCACCATCGCCACTTGGCCAAGAACTGTACGGCAAGCACGAAAAGGAGTCCACACACAGAGATGCCGAATTGAGAAAGCCACGATTAGAGTTTAGGTAACAGCTTGATCTAGGAATCCAGAGTCTTAGGCCCGTCCTGAATGATGGGTGCGCAGAGTCATCTGTACCGGAACATCTCTCCCAGGATCTACTCACAGCCCCCGAAGCGACACCATCAACGGCGAGTAAGTTGCCTATAAAAGCCGTAATGGCACCAGGCAGTGAAGCACCCACGACCCCAGTGTGAACCGCCGAGATCACCGAGGCATCATCCAATAGGGGGAAATCTACTGCATCCAACCCTACAACTCCTGAGTCAGCCTCGCCGTTGTTCCCCGTGGAGCACGTCTCGCCTGGATGCAGAAGGGAAGGCCAGGAGGAGCATGAGAGGCCTAACGACTATAAAAGGCCCCTGGTGGAGTAGGCAGATTGGCTTTCACGACAGGAACTGACACAGCGGCTGGAAAAGCTGAGGGACGCATGCTTCCACGACATGGAGAAGCGATTGGAAAGGTTCGAGAAAAACGGTGGAACACTGATGAATTCCATGACAGATTGCTCTGCCGGCGCGACGTTTGGCGTACTGGGGACAACAGCAAATTCCTTACGAACCATAAGGTCAGACCTGTCGAAACCGAAGTCAGGAGGGTAGAATAACGAGCTTGATATGGGTTCCAAGATGTTGACAAGCAACGTGCTCTCCATTGGGCCCATGGTGGCGGGGGAAGCAAGCGAGCGGGAGAGAGAGACGCCCGGCGACGGCTCACCCTTGCGACTCAACTGCACCTGTCCGCAGGTTGCGGCCAAAACGCGTTGGTGCAATAAGCGTGCGCTAGGCAGCTACGAAGCTGAAACTCTCCAGAGTCCTTCGCCCTACAACCATGAATATTGCGAGTGGCAGATCCTCCACTACCCTTCAACACCCACGAGAGTCTCACCGAGACAGTGTCAGTCTCTTTCCATTCGAATCGCCAATCCGCGCATCATGTGCTAAGACGAGAAACAAATCACCTGGCCTGCTTCTTCTGGTCCCCTGGCCGAAGATGATTGGTGCATTGTACCGAACTCTGTCTGCGGCTCTCGGCGACATCGGCACAATTGGCCGCGATAGCACTGGCATCGGTTCTCCAGTCCATGGCTCCACAGGCCCAAAAAACCAGGCGATCAGATGCTGCCAAACGGCTGCAAGTCAAAGTAAGCACTGGGTTTGTCCAGTCCATTACTTCCTCCCGAGCTTATATCACTGTTGCGTTACCGCCTTCCCCTCTGACCTACCTGGTCTTACAGGTCTACTCTCGCTTTCCGGTTATTAGTCGGAACTCGTAAGTTACTGCCATTCTCGACGCCAGGAGGATGTGGAGCGCTACCTCCAGTCCATCTTTCATACTCGAGAACAGGTCGGCTCCGTAGTATGAGGTAAACAAGTAGCAATCCTTCTAGTTTCTAGAAGCGAGACCAATTTCATGTTCTTCGTTCGAGCTGAAGACGAAGTTCTTGTCTATGTTGTAAGCGAAAGCAAACCTGCCCGGCTTGGAAAGCCCTAAGAACTCGCCAGCTGCTATGAGTGCCAATACGAGCGTAGAGCAGGTCAATACGTAAGTTGATATCGACAGCCCTGCGCTCAGGTCCTGTCGAAGAACGGCGTAAGTGACCCCCCCACCGGTGCTGACCAGAATGAGCAGAACGAGAAGGGTATAGATCTTCCTACGGAATCGATAAGTAAAGAGGAATGCATTAGGGGGCCAACCATCATTGAAATAAGTAGGGGCAGATGGGAGCAAACATACGAAGTGTCCACCGCTTCTTTGATCTCAACAACAAAGAAGGCAGGGCGGCGTCTCTGAGTTCCAGCGGCTAGGAGATCTAAAACGCTGAGCATCATCTTGGACGTCGAGCGGGGGTACTTGAGCTGGTACTTGAACTTGGCTTGAGCATCTATATCATTCGCGTCCACAGCCGGAGCTTTGGCGGTGATCACGAATCCTTTACGATCATTTCGCCTGGAAACAGTGCGTTCAAACTGGATACCAATCCAAGTTAGATACCGCCTTGCATGCAGTATTATCATATCGTAGAAAGGTTACATGAAGCCAAAGAAATGGACACCTACGCGAATAAAATTTACGAACCCTATGTCCTTTATCGACACCAGGTCCCACAGGACGGACTGTTGCCGCCGATTAATAAGCTTATAGTGCTCTTGTAACTTTTCAACCAGCCAGAGGTCAGAAAGCGGGTAATTCGGATCTCTACTTGTCCCGATCGGCGCCCGTTCCATAAGTATTCTGTACCTCTCGAGTTTTCTACTGGATATAATGCTGCCTTTAACGGTACAGAAGAAGTAAATTCTGTTGAGCGCCTTGTTGACATACTGTGAAGACTTTCTTTAAGGGTGGGTGGGCTGGGCGGCACATACTTGATACTCCTCCCAACAGGACTATCATCCTCGGGATCAGAGACGATTCCTCCTCCAATGGGTGCAGTCCTCGTAGGCATATACGGCCGCGGACGGTGATTGCGCAGAAAATGCTGGCCAGGAGGTAGATGAATAGCATGGGCCCTCTCTGGGCCGGGTGGGAGAGCGTAGCCTCCCACGATCCTCCCAGGGACGGGTCCAGGTGGCGCGCCTTGTACGCGGAGTATTCGACGCCGCAATCTGCTTGCCGTGTCTTGCGGTGGAGGAACTGTGTATGTAGCCTCCGAGTCGGATCCTGAATCTTCGGATACATGTGCCACAAGCCGTCTTGCAGGGTGCCTGGCGGGTTCGGGTGGGGGTTCCCGTGGTTCTCGTGGACGCGAACCCCACCCTCCGCGAATAGAAGGACTCGGGGGCCGCGGAACGGATCTAGACGGGCCTTGCTGAGGCTCCACGCTAAACTCCCTTTGTCGCATGTATGCTCGTTCCCCGAAGTCATAAGACGCCCGATCGGGCAAAATCTGAGGATCCTCCGTTACTCGACGGTCTCTTCTCAAGTAAAGTGGCTCTGGATCGGGCGTGGTGAATATACGGGCGGGAGTATGAGGAGGACTTGGGCCCTGCGGAACGAGTATAGTCGGGCCTTGCTGAGGCTCTGGTTGAAGAGACCGCAGCAGTTGAGGAGGAATGGGAGGTGGACCTCGTGGACCTGAGATTACAATACTAGGTGGTGGTGGAGAACCAGATGAAGATGAAGAACCAAATGAAGATGAAGGACCAGGTGGAGGTGGAGGACCAGGTGGAGGTGGAGGACCGGGTGGAGGTGGAGGACCCGGTGGAGGTGGAGGTGCGGGACCAGGTGGAGGTGGAGGGCCGGGCCGGTGACCAGGTGGGTAGCCGGGGGCACCAACGTGGATGGCATGCCTTCTGGCCCGCTCTTTTGCAACTGCGGTCCTCGCGGCGAGATAGGCGCCGCGGCCTTCTCCTGTGGAGGAGTAGATGTCTAGGAGCTCCTCGACCTCCTGGAAGCTGGGCACGTCTTCACTCCTAGCTGAATCGACGGACGGGCTGTCGCTGGCACGAGGCTCTCGCCGTCTGCGTGGCCGCTGGCGCACGAAGTACCAGCGGCCATCATCTCTTTGCTCTACGTAGAAGTCCGCCATGGTCACAATTCTCTGGTCAGTGCGCTCCAAGATGAACCAATCTAGCAACTATGGGAGAGGGTCGATTGCGGTATTTAAAGGTGGCATGACAGTGTGGTGGGGAGCCTCTCGAGGCAACTCATCAGCGTGGCCGGTCGATCCGCGCACCTTGCCGGGAGAAACTCTCGAGCATCGGCTTAGGTTTGCCTAAAGAAATTTATAAAGGATGCATCATGTAGCTGCGCACATCTGGAATAGCGTATGGAGCTGAACATCCTTGCTTCACAACCCTCCTTATTTCCTAGGAGATATAAAGAAACGTAGGAGATTTGAGACACCGTTTAATATCTTGCTCTATAAAATAAGGCGAGGGAATATTGTCGGGTGTAGGGGAGATTAGTTATGTTGTTTTATTCAGTCACATATGATTTTTCGCAAGTGAGACCTGCACATTATTGACGGAAACATCTGCCAATGTGCCGGTAAATGGCTCAAGGGCGTGATTACGTGCCCTCGTCAGTCGACGTGACTTTGCCATTTCCGCTGTAATAATTAACTCTGCTTACGTAGGATTATTTAACCCATAGCACCGTAAAGGCTTATTAGCATTTAACGTAGAATTATAATGTATTAAGTTGAAATTATCAAAATTATGCGTATTAATATAAGTCATTACCGTATCCATTTATATACGCTTTTAAACACGCTTTATTTTAATAGCTAATTAATTAACATACGAGTTCACCCCAACTAAACGTCTTTTAAGTCGAAACTTATTCGAGGCATATCAAAAGAGCTTACCGAAAGTAACATAGCTTGTGCTAATAGTTCAAGTTATTAGATGCTGGTATTTCCTGCAGCATGCCAAGTTCGAATACGGTTAATTATGCGGATGATAGCGAAGCAGGGTACGTTAACCGTCAAGCGGTGATAACGTCGTAATATTGAAATCAGAGTTTCGGGTAAGCAGTTCTCGGCACCGTTTCGCTGACCAATTATTTCTATGCCATCTAATACTTCGACGGGTTTGGCTCTTTCAGCCGGTTAAGGGGTGCTACCTAGACATGTAAGTACGCGTACATGTTTCACAAGTCTTAAGTACAATGGGCAGCGTAAGCATATCAACCTCGCCAGCATTCGCTGTTTGCTTTTGTAGAAGGTTCCAACATTCACTGCCATCCTTAACGCATGTTCTTTGTCATTCTTAGGTGAGAGTCTGCCTAACTCGTAAGCGTTTTGACGTGTCTGATCTAGCCGTATTTCCGGATGCTCGAGGTCGCAGTTATGGCTACAGCACGTCGTCAAGTCGAACCGATGGCCTATCTTGTCTTGGCTCATGACGCTTACGCTTTCTGGTGCTTAGGCAGCTGTGGTCGGACATACCAATGTTTTAAACGGGTTGACGAGCCTCCGCAGATGATGGATTTCGCCTGTTCCTATAACATTATGGAATCCGCTACATTGGCCATATGGGACCAAGTCTCCGGGTATAATTCGAGCAGCGATTGAAAATGATTCGAAATATTTGATTAGGCCGTCGATCGTTCCTCTTTCTTACAAGACACATTCACGGAAGTTGGAGATCCCAGCTCGCTTAAGGGGGCTACGCTTAGCGACTTTCGCACCTGCGGCTTAAATATGCCGCTAATCGTTTGATGTCAAGGGTTAACCGGAAAACTTCACTTATATTTAGGATACTTCCTTAAAGGCACATGATAGCGGCTTATAGTCAGGATTTGTTTAAGAAGGCTAAGCAGCTGCTCACACTAACTCATATCCTGTAGTCACAATGTATAGAACCGCGGTAATTAAGCCACATGGAAGCTCGTAATATATATACACAAATGCGTGTGCAGACACGAAGGGCCTCGATCCCTTTTTGGAGAGATTTAGGATCAATGGATATTTTGTGCAGCCATATCAACCGACAGCTCCGAGCCGTTAGACTTCCTGAATGGGCCCCCCAAAACGGCTTTAAAACTCGATGGAGTTGAATAGGTTTCTGGAAGGGATAATTATATTCCTTGCACCCATCAAAGAAGGGCTACTGGTCTCTGTGCGTAAAATGGAATACTTCTTAATCATTGACCAAATTCCATATTCAGGTTCCGTACAGAAGACATGTTCTATTTTATCCCGGTACAAAATTGCCGCGCCATTGTCATGCTTAGTCATCCACACCGACAGGGTAAGCCACGGAGAAGTTCCCCTTTTTGTCTTTAGTCATAGTCACTTTCTCCTTCCCTTTCGGAAAATCTACCTCGCTGACCTTCTTATCCGCAGCGTCCGGACCAAGCTGGATGGTTCCTTCCGGGAAACTGCTGGCTTGACATAGACAGCCCGGGTGGTTGTGAAGGTAATCGTAACACCCGGTTTGAGTTCGACGCAATCCGTGGGTGCTTGAGTAATACCGGCTCCCAAGGACTTCCCACACGCAACCCCGATAACATCGTTGTTCGGGTTGTAAGACGCATTGGTTGCGATTGAGAATTGGTGGTTTCGGGGAGCCGCATTGTCTTCGCCCGGGGTGATTACGGAAAAACTTAGACAACTTATCGAGCACGAGAATCGTGCCGTCCTTTTGGCAGTTTCCGATGGTGACCCGTCTATAGCTCTGCGCGTCGATGATGCTGCCGTCCCTGACATTGCTGGAGGTGGTGCCCACGAATCCATAGAAGCTCGTGTCAAATCGGAAGACCGCTGGGCCTTCAGCAGCGAGCTTTTTTGGATCGAAACCAGACGGTGGACTTGATCTCGACGTCCCGCCTCCTTCCACGTTGGCTTTGGCAGGAAAAAGGCTGCACACCTTGCCCTCACCGCCTGAGTTGTTGATGGCTTCGACGGCATGCTGACATCAGAGGCATCATTTGCATAGGGGTACTCACCCAGCGCAACGAGGGGTGCCAGACTTCAACGCAACCTGAACCGCCCGCGGAGGGCGCAGAGAGCAATGACGAGGATAATGATGCACATGAAACCGTATGAAACTTGGGAGTTCATGTTTTGAAGAGATGCAGACAGTTAGCTTGGCAACATGCAAAGGCAGAAGCAGGGTATATGCGAGGTTGGTGACCTCAGAAAGGAAAGGATATTGGAAAACTCGATATGCAGCGGGGTTTAGATTCCGAGAGTTTGTAATGACACAGGAGGAGCATTTCTCCCTATGCCCTAGTTATACAATGTTGAAGCATACAATTTTCCTTGAGATGGTCTGTAAAGAAAGACCGTGGACACGGATGGCTACTGTCCGTTACGGCATAAGACCTTGAATATGTTCAATACCCTATTTTTAGGATGTTGAAAAAGCCTAAGCCCCTCGATAGGGTGTGATCGTGCACCAAGGTGAAATTCCCAAGGCAAGCCAATAGAGCGAGGAATTGAACTATATGCACGGCCATAATATGAAT
Source organism: Monosporascus sp. CRB-9-2 (assembly GCA_004155915.1). Lineage (NCBI taxonomy): Eukaryota > Fungi > Ascomycota > Sordariomycetes > Xylariales > Monosporascus > Monosporascus sp. CRB-9-2. Next base: position 10,016 of record QJOA01000897.1, read on the forward strand.
GCCAGACCTAGCAGGGGAGATTTCTGTCAAGCCAAAAGGGAGTATACCTTAAGCATTCTCCGCGGACGACCCATTGACCAACCGCAGAGCGGAATCGCCTGCATATAGGGCTCATGATGGGTACGACGACACTGCTAGCTTAACTTATTATGGATGGAATCTGGAGCTTATCACGAGATCTTAATCTACGTAGCCCCTTATAGTGATAGCCCGCGAAGGATTTCGACTACAGAAGATCTACATTCGTTCTAGATTCAACCATCTCGGATATGCTGAAAGCTTGCACTATTAGTCGACTGTTAAGCTCCTACATCGTTAATGGACACAGATCTGGAAGAGCAGCTTCCCTCTATGGATTGCGGAGCCGCATTTACACTGCGAGGTGCTATCCTCGTGAATCCAAGCAATGGGTTTCTTGAGGGATTTAGAAGCTGTCCAGAGGTAACTGTGGAGACGCAGAGGGTCGCTGAGTAATCAAGGCGACCAATTTGGTACGAATCAGGAAGGTGAAACGAAAACGAAAACGACAAGGCCAGTTCCCAAGCACGGAAGGAATAGCAATGCTTTCGAAAATAATGGTATTATTTTGCTCACCATGTCTTCAAAGCTAGTCTAGCAAAGCCGCTTGTGCCCACAGTACTGGCGCCAGCCCTAGCAATGACATCCACCCCCACGCCAGACTCCCCTTAGGATATCGTAACACTATTGTGTAGAACGCAATCAAGCCGACAGCGCGCACTGTACTGCAGAGAACTAAGGGTGCGCTCACCCGAATGCCCAACCAAGCCACCAATATGGCGTTTGTAATGAGTGAGTCAAGCAAAGTGCCTACACCTGCCATGACGAGCAGCATGCTTCTCTTGCCGAGACTTATCGGGAGGGTCTTCATGCCGTCCATCGTATCCTCCGCAATGTCCCTCGTGTCACACGCGGTCTCACGGAAGAATTGATACAAGACTGCGAGGTACAGGCTCCTCGTGCGAAGGGATTGCCCGTTGCACAAGGTGTCCTTGCGGTGACAGAAGTAGAACATGCTCGTGTCCGCTGTGATATATGCCATGCATATAGCAAGCACGAGGGATTTCACCTCCCGAAGCTATAATCTGTATTAGCTAGAAACCCACCCGAGAGAGCATAGACGTACAAGAGTGTTCGGTTTCGAGAATCCTGAAACCAGAAGACGATGAGAACAAGGGGATACAAGGCGTCCCCCAAAATACCCCGATCAGCGAGAACCTATACATCTGGATTGCGGTCTGGAGTCCAGAGAAGAAGATGCAGATGAAGACAGTCGCCCGTAGGGAGTATATCCAAAGCCTCCAGAGCCATTGCCGTGGCCTGCTTGGTAGCGGAATATCTTTATATGTGTCATACGCTCGAATGTAGTGTTAGCCTCGCGGATGTGTGACACGATATATGGCCCGACTTACAGTCGACAAGAGTTGCCCCTGAACCTATCATCCCGAGGAGAGCGAGGGGAAACTGGTATGAGCCCGTTGCGGTTTTGATAGCCCCTATACAGGATGTGAGATGCCCCAAGCCCATTAGGGTGGGTAGCACCACAAGACTGCAAATGCTTCTCCATCTCGAGCTCTCTGGCATTGTGCCGGCTGGAAACTATTCAGACTATAACGTTTAGCCCAGACCGGCAACTCTCAGGAGCCGTCTTAAGACGATCTCTTGAAGACACATACAGCAGTTCCATCGACAAGTGGACAGGATTGGGTCGCTCTGACAGACCAACGGGATCCGTATCTGTTTAATATTCTACGTGGAACTAATCCCCCACCCCCAGTATTCTTGGTAAGGCCGTCCTGCTCGGAAGCCAGTAGTATGTTAAATCTCCACTGAAGAATATCAACGTAATTGGTCATCTGACGAAACGTAGACCGAGATGTAACCTCAGGATTATACTACCATTGCTATGGGGTACGGGCGATAAATAGACGCTAGATATTGCATAGAATTAGATTCTTAGCAGCCTTCCTGTGACTGATTAAGTTCCCGCCCAGCAAGGATTACACTCTTCCTTTTCTGGGCCCTGAAAGCTTAGGTCTGACGGAATCCTTTTGGTTGGCCTACACGACTGCTTTTCCTTATCACTTACTTGGATCGAAATCCCTTCACGTATCGTCACATCGCATTCTGAATGTGCCATGACGTTCCAGTGTATATACAAGTGTCATATAAGCAGTTTGGAGGGGGAAGGGGACTCCACGAGGACGATCTTAGTATCCAGGCCTTCATGTCGTATAAATTCCTACTTACAAGACCGACATATGGGACCCGTATACTAGCAATTCAAGGCAGTCTCTACTGTTAGACAGGGAAACCTTCCCATTGGGGTATAGAAGTGCTCTCACGCCATTGGCATAAAAAAGATCTGGATGGCTGTCGTGAGGGGTGAATGGAAACAGTTACTGTATAGCATCTCTGTAGCATTTCTCTCTACTCTTAGTAAGAAGGCAGGTCGAGGTGCGCTACCTACTCAATATGTATTGGGTGAGCTTCTCCAGGTGACTTCTAGTCGTACAGGCTCTTTCTCATTCGGTAAGACGTAGAATATACCTGGTTAAGCAAATGCCAGAGTTCCCCAGTATAGAGTCCCCGTATCTGGGTTCTACAGAGAAGAATCAACGGACTGTCTTGGAAGGGCTTACTGAGATTACATGACCATGAATTCTCACCACTACGGCTATGCATAATGTGGGTATATGAGGGGCATAGCTGTTCTTACATGATAACGACGCAGTAGGAACCCTTGGTATCACACCAGTTAGTGGTTCTTTCAAAGATGGAAGGTGCCCACTTGCCTTGGTGTATCCCGTCAGCGTCAAGTGAGTATTATGAGGAGGGATGCTGCAAGCTCATCCATTCCGTGAAGCCCCTGCGATCCCACACAACCCTTTCTGAAGCCGCGCTTTCCAAGTCTTGACACTCATGGCCTGGAGTCTGAATATGGATCTAGCCAAACCGGAAATCTGGCTATGACTGGCGCCTCGTCCTATAGCTTACGCAGCAATAGCTGTCTTTGTGGCTTGGGTTGGGCATCTCCTCGAACTGGCATTGACTGCTTCATTCTCGCGGAAGTACGATGCGTATCCGTGGGTGCAGGGGGAGCGTGGACTTCTTCAGTTCTTCTCGACGATCCACCGATGCGTGTTTCACGCGGGGGACCTATTCAAGTCTTTATATGAGAGGGTAAGGAGGTGGCTCAACCATTAGGTCTCATGTGACGACAGCTGACAGAGTACTAGATACGCAACTCCGCCAACACGGTGTTTCTAATACCGTTTCCTCACTCAAACACCGGCTTCATGTTACTGCTTCCCGTTGAGCTCATTGCGGAATATGCCAAGCAGCCCGAGGACGTGGTGTCGTTCGACAAGTATGTCCGCGAGGTGATGCACGCCAAGTACAGCTTGTTCGGGGACAACATGCTCGACAACAACATCCAGAAGCCCATCGTACGGAAAGAGCTGCTTCAGAAACTACGCTACAAGATTGACATGATGAACGGGGGGGTGGTTGCCGCTTTGACAGACACGCTCACATCCCAGATGGACGAAAATGGTGGGATAAAAATCAACGTCTGGGATACGGCGATGAAATTTTTGTCCCGCACAAGCAATAGGATCATCTGCGGCTATCCTCTTTGCCGCAATGAGGAGTTTCTGGAGGCGACAATCGATTACGCCGTCAATATGTTCTCATTGGCCGTATACGTTCGATTCATTCCACCCTTTCTTCGACCGTAAGTACCGGGACGCCAATGCATAGTTAGAATAACTGTCACGGAAAAGGGCCCCCTGTAGAGCCCATTAGAGCTTCAGGGATCATTCGGGACAACGTTGGTCCTTTCCGAAGCCCTACATCAGTGATCACCTACAACTAGTGGGATCACCGTCTTCTAGCTTCCTAGATATCATCAATAACAAGATATATCCTCAAGAGTTGTGCAGCTGCTTCCTAGTAAGTGTGACAATAACATTGGCACTTTTCGCAGATTGCTAGCCCCTTTGGTGCAACGAAGGCTGAGGCGGGATCGTGAGATAGTAGCCAAGCATGCGCTTCCTTACATCATAGAAAGGATGCAAATTCTCGATGAATCTGAAAAGACGGGAAAAGATCCCGACTTGCCAGTAATCGTCCTCATGCCATCCCCCACTCTGCTGGGTTAAGAGCCTAAAGTCTGATTTGGCATTGTAGAAAGACCTCTTGACAGCAGTTATGCTGGTGGCTCGAGAAGACCCAAATTCGCATATCGAATTCACACCGATAATGCTGGCTAACAGAATCCTAACATTCAACTTCTTACAATCGTATTCCAATACGCTCATGTTCTCTAATGCGATGTAGGACCTTGTTGGGCTTCCCAAAGACGTGTTCGATGAGACTGTCGCAGATCTACGCACGGAGATCAGCTCCGCCCTAAGGGAAGCCGGAGGCTACAACGCAGACTTTGTGAGCAAGTTAGACTTCATGGACTCTTTCTATCGCGAGAGTCTCCGTGCGAACCCCGTCGGAGATGTAGGTCTCGAGCGGACGATCGTCGCGGAAGGCGGATTTACCTTCTCCAACGGCTTGCACGTGCCTAAGGGCTCAACCTCGCGGCACCAATAAGGGGTATCCAGACCGACACAAAGTACTATCCCGGCGGCTTTAACCCGAGGCGTGCACTGGAGGGTCCGGCTTGCCCAAAAGCCACAAACTTGACCCCCGATTTCCTTATCTTCGGGCTGGGCAGACCCGCCCTGTCCAGGGCGATGATTTGCGGCACCCTCCAGAAGCTCGCCATGTCCCACATCCTGATGGACTACGACATTGAATGCCTCGGGGAGCGACCGCCGGGGTTACGCAAGGTGGCTCTGGTAGGGCCACGGGATAGAACTCGACGAATTGTTTTGAGGAAGCGGAGTTTGGACTGATACGACCTTGCTCATGCATAAATACCGTACTCTGGAAGCCCCAATAGGTAACGAAGAGGCCCGTTAAACTATAAGAAAGATATCCAGTAGGAAACCAATCCAAAAAATTTACAGGCATTCACATGATATACCACGTAGACGCTGCAGGAGCGATGTCGCATTGCTTGCACCATGACAAATGAGAAATTGGGACTAGCCCAACATGCAGACTCAGGGGCTTTCGGCCTCGTACGCACATGGGGTTCCACTAAGGCAATATTTGCACAGTTATATAATCTTAACGAAGCCTATCCTTCCACCAACTCTTTAGTTCATGATATGGGGGGGGAAGAATCGCCATGGCTTCATATGTATCTCCCCATCGTTCAGCACGATCCTGTAAAGGTAGGAGCATCAGCGTCTGGAAGGGAGCAAACTCACCCATGGATATGGTAACATATGAAAATTTCAAGGCTCCCTAAGTAGCTGATCAAAACCCATGTCACTGATGAAACTCTCTATGAGGGAATCGTTACAGTAAGAATCCTATATCAAGCATATCGCTATAGAGAGGGGTGCAGGACTTAGCGCAAGTTACGCGGTACGTTCCATACATACCTACTCGGACGTGTACAAAGGACTACACGCCTTACCGTCAGTATTCGGCTCGTAAAAGCGGAGCAGAACCAATAGAAGGATTAAAAAAGCACACACGAAAATCAGTCGAGATTTTAACGGTATGGCAGTACGGTATCCAACAATTCTCATACCGAACCTCAGTCTAGTACGGAAACGTGAATAGGTGCTATACCGTCTTCATCTTGCATTCGAACTAGACGCCCCATTTTGTTATGTTCTCTCTGCAATAGTAGGTAGTTGGCGGTCAATTCGGTCAATTGCGGACTGGTTGCGAGAGCCGAACCAGCCGTATTGCCAAATTTTCGACATGGGGTATATATAAGGCTAAACGAGCGCGCTTTCTTTCATCTCAGACGAGTACGTGTTCTGCAACTTCGGCGTCCTTGGGACCGTCCAGCTCCAGCTGGGGTACCCTCCGCCGGGCCTCAACGTTCTGTGTGCTGTGGCGGCTGCCCTTCTACGAGAGGAGAGATTTTACTCTGAGCTGTTTGTCCTTGGGCACTCTACCCCCGAGGCACCTGGGGCGTGGACGTCAGTGGACTACCGTACTGGGCCTAAGCCATTTGGGATATGGGCGTCAATACGTTGCCGTACTGGCGAGTTCATGCTGATTGCCGTTAACTCGGTGTTTCTTGGGTAGTCCCTTTCCCCTACAATTAAAACCGCTCGGGTAGGATTCCTTTGGTAGACGTGAGAAGGTTGCCGCGATTGTCGCTGCTTGCAGTGAGGAACAGGTTTGAGAAGGGAACGACTCTCACCCGAACTCTCAAGTGCGAACATTGATGGTACTTCACCTGATGCGACCATGAGCGGCTATCGAGAACTGCGTGGGCGTCAGTCTGATGAAAATGGAAGTTATAAACGTTTAAGTCATAGAGGAGAATTACACCAGCAACTTCTAAGCTTGAATGACTGGGGAACCGTAAAATGCTGTGTAATATAATTACTTCGTCTAAAAGAGACTAATACTGTGCCCCCGATTGCAGGAGGGGGGAATGAAATTAAGATGAAATAAGCAGCACGTTTATCCTATGCTAATCGAACCTATTATTGTATGATTAGGAAGAGAAAGAAGCGGTTATAACCAGACGTCGCGTGCGTTTTTAAACGGTATTAAATTCATAGCTTACTATCTAGTTTACGTATTTTGAATTCGAAACTAACGGTTTGTAGGGCGGACAAGTTTTAGGCGGTTGGCTTTATCAACATGCCCTCCTGCTGGAATAGCGGTTAGAATAGGGGTAAAACGACCCTCGCGTCTGTGTATATACATAATTGTGCAATCGTTAGGGCTTGAAGGCAGGCTACTCAGTATGGATTCTAAGTAGGATTAGCCTACCTTTAACACTTATCACACTCGATCCGGTAAGACTATTACATGGCACACCAGGGCTTCAAAACATATTAACGGCCGGGGGTTAGGGAATGGCAACGTCCCTGCGACAAATAAATCAGACAGAATTTCATAACCAAGAAAGGATCTAGGAGAGATATAATACCAAGCGGAGCTAGGAAACTTCGCGGATATAAAAAATGACTGTGCCGAATTTGTATGGTTATTAATTAGAGTAATGTAAAATTCCACAAAGCTAAAATATCAAGATCGCTGCAAATTAAAGAAGCGTGAGACCCCAGACGAATGTTTTCAAGCAACTCAGAGGGTCGAAATGGCACATATTATCCTGGAAGAGACTTACCCATTCGTTATGGTCACGGGTGTTCCAACAAACGGGTCGGGGGCGTAGAGGTCCCAAGGTCCGCTGAACTCTAACATTATGAGAACCTTAGTTATGGAAGCTTTAGCCTCTCATCCACTAGGTGTTCTAGTGGGTTACATAAGGCCTGATGTTACTTCAGGGTCGTCTGCGGTCTTTTACCGACAGAAGCTTTTAGGTGCCAGCGGAGCATTTGTGACATAGGTAAGCATCGTTAAGGCTGTGGCGATGGATTGGATTGCCTGTTGAAATAGGGGCCTAAATAGGGGTTAAAATAGGGGAAGACGACCCACAACTTCCGTGTGCACATAGTTGTGCAGTTCCAAAGCCTTCAATGCTAATCGCTCAGTATGAAGTCTAGCTGGTAATTATCCAGGCTATCTTTGACGTTGAAGGTTAGAAATTATATACTCTGGTTAGATGATGACTACAATTTCACTTTGCCTCTTTCCCTTATTTTAGGTTTCCCAAAACTGATAATCATAGTGAGTGGTGGTAGTGTTTCTTAGCATGAGTATACCTGTTTGTCATTGTAGGCGTGCCATATTATAACACGTGATTGATCGTCGAGACTGAAGCTCGCTTTTCCAAACACACGAGTCCTGGTTCCCCAAGCAAAGGTGCTCACTGTTTTATGAGTTCTGCGTGTCTCCCTACAAGTCTACACAAGTGATTATACTACCCAATGTCCAAAAGACGAACTTATGCTAAGAGCAAAGCTGTAAATATGGCCTTATAGCCTGGTCTCTTAACGGGGTGATACCAGGCCCAAAGCTACAAACGGACTTTGTGATTCATTTACGTTGCTGACACGCTATCATACTTAATATTGACTTAAGCGGCAACATTTGGTTTAGGTCTTTTTCGATGTATATATTACTCTGTGATCTGAGTCAACTGGTAGACTTCGGGAACAACTACTAAAAACCTCTCAAGGGTCTGTGAATCAATTCAAGTTTACTTTTCCATCGGTTAAACATTGGCTGATGAACTGCTGGGACTGGGATTCATAACCAGTACGACTTGCAGGCATAGAGTTCCCAAGTACTGGCGAATTTACGCATATATCATGGGTTACGCAAAATCCCCACCAAGATAGTGCTATAGCACCACACAATCATAATGCGGAAGTTAGGGTACCATACTACGGAACTATAAAACGTGAGATCTTCCATGCCGCCAGATGCTCTTGTAGTTTGGATCACGGCCAATAGTCTTGAACATGGACAGTCTTAAACGCCTCATGAGCCGGCTTTGCTCCTTAGTAGTATGTTTTGATACGATACCCTATATACTGACATGGTAAGGAAGCCGCAGTATTTCCTCATTAGACCGACATCCCCGTGCATGGAGGTCATGGTGATCTCAAACAGATGTTGCTGCCCAACCCGACATGTTAGACGACATTATCCCTTAGGGAAGCCGGTATAGCCAATGACCATGTCGCAAGTTCTCGGACTACGTTACACAACTAACTCAAAGTGGCCGACGGGACACGACATCGAGTCTCCTAACGTCTCCTCCACTTCCGCCGTGGAAGTACGGCATGACGGTAGCGGCAAGCGTCTGCAACGTTAGCAGAAAGGACTTCGAAGTCGCTATGGAAGCAAGAGCAGAAGCAGTGGCGGGATCCCAATTGGACCGACCGCACACCGCGGGCGCCAAATCCCCGTGCTCCTCTCCTCCCGGATTTCCCCTGGCTCTTATTAGCTGGAGCCGGGATCAACGCTGTTGCGGAAGTCTCCTGTGTCGCCAATCCGGCTGCAGCCTCCCGGCAAACCGGGGAATTGACAGGCGATCCCAAGTTCAGCGGTCCACGGGAGACAGGAACTATCGCACTGCATCACACTGGGCCGAACTGGGACTGTGTCACCGACGGATGAGGCACTCTGCGGCGCGTCACAGACGGGGTCGATCCCTGCTCTAGTACGTACTCTAGTACGTAGATACGCACGTACCTAGCGCATAGATTCATCCCATCATGAATGGAATCAAGCGGCGGGTCCCCGAAGGGATTCCCAGAAACGGATATACCGAACGTGAGGGAGTAGGTACATACATCCTCTTTCTTGTCGCGCAACGGGCCCCAGCGGCGGGAGCTGCCCATCGCCGCACAAGCAAGCGTACAGACAGTACCGAGAAAGCCGAAGAAGCCAGCAATCGTTGTACAACGGGAGACTCCCGAAGCCTTAATTGAACGACAGTTTTGGCGACCCGAACCTGGCTTCTCGCCTTGAGCGCTTTCGGGAGATTTTCCCGCTGATATATTGATGTGTCTGTGCTACATTTCGCTAGGGAGGGCCGGGATGTCTAGGGCATGACAGAGCTGTAGCAATCACTTGTCGCCTGCATTGAATGGGAAACCCTATTACCTTAGAGTGTTCGAGCCTATTTTAAATGCTAGGTCGAGCTCGAAGACACCGAGACTCAGCCAGCCGTGGCATAACCCGAAAGATGCATATCACCCAATGAACAGAGTGGCTGGTGAGCATCGCTGTGGTGATGTGATTTGGTCTGCGCGAATAATAGCGTGCGTAGGTCGTGTGATTGCTAAAACGTTGAGCTTGAACTTCGACTTGACTGGACTGGAGCTGTCATGGTAAGCTTACCGTCGTCTTGGCCGTTTCAGCTTGGAGTTAGTAACGCATGCCCATTCGATAGCCCGGCGAGTATTGGGAAGGGACTCCCCAGCAAGGCAGAAGCGAGCTAAATGAAACCCCATCTCAGCTCTTCAGCTCTTCAGCCCTTCAGCTCGGGCCAGCATGACAAACTCCTTCACGAGCATCCAACTTACGTAGAACAAGCAGTGATGTAGCAACTAAGCGGCAAGGCGGGCAATTAAACTGGTATGCCTGAATATTGGCGACGAGCTCACAGACACGGGTGCTCGTATCCCAGCTAGGGCTGACGATATGCTGTGGTTGCTGATTTGTCACAGTCCGGTAGGGAGTTGAAGTCTGAGGATTACCGCAGATTACACCATCAGCAGCATCCTAATGCTGTTACACGAAAGGACTGTCCATCACCGTTTGCGAAAGTGACATACGTAGGAAGAGGGACGAAACTCCTAACTCGTCCTACGTAGCGGAAATAGCCGCAGCACTTACTAGGCTTACTGCGCATCATTGTTGATTACTTCTTGATTTGTCAATCAGATGCCAAATCTCCTTATCTGCACTGCAGATAAGCAAGCGAACGCACGAACTGACAGTGCAAGGAGTTCTGACTATTTGACTTCGCGCTAAGTGTAGTATATGCAAATGCCCTTACAAGGGGATCATGTGACTCACAAACGTAACGACCATCTTCACTAAGCCCATTGGAAGCGCGCCGCATGACAAATTTTTGCACACATGATAGCAACTGTTCGGAAGTATTATGAGGACCGGATGCCGAGAAATTAACAGAAGAGAAAGACAGCCTGGCTTACTGATGATATTGAGGCCCCATGTGCTATAGCCCAGAAGCTGATAGGTAGGCATGTAAGGCATTACATGATTACCCGTTCCAGTCCAATAGTCCCATCCTTCAAATACAAGCGGGGCCCATAATGCCCGCCTACATAAGCATATTCTCAGCTTCGTCACAGTTCTGGAAATCGGTGGGGTACTGGGGGCGATGGGATAGCCACCACCCTGGTCCTCCCATGGCTTCAGCCCAGCTGCGAGGTGGCGAGTCACGCCCGCTGGGCCTGGTAGGTACCCTGGACCGCAAACCGAAAGGGAAAGGGGGTGGTGCGCCATCTCCGCCTCGCGGCGACCGTACCTACGCGCGCGCAAAGATCGACCCATGTCGACCTCCTTGAGGACTCTGAGCTCTGGAATCGGGCTGAACTTTGGAAGCATTAGGTGCGGCGTCGTCGTGGCGGCCACCTGCCAGCGTAGCAGCAGCGACTCGGAATCGAAAGGAGACATGTCTGTCTCCTCACTCCCTGCCACCCCCCCAATCTAGGATTAAACTCACGACTCGGAATCAGTCACGTCGCTTGGCTCCGGCCCCCAGGGTAACTAGGCAGGCAGCTAGCTGCCTCTTAGATCCCGGGAGAAGCCCCTCCCGCCCTCCTCCGTCTCTGCACTTCTGCTTATTAGTCAGAGCCCAGGCAGCTGGGAGCCAATCCTCTAACCGCGATCTGCGTGGAGTCTTACAACCCCAGACCCAAGAAGACCCACGAGTCGTAGGGTCTCCATTGGCTAAACAAAGGGAAGAAAAAAAAGAAGAAAAGTGTTGAGGCATGGCTGGTATTGGTGAAGTGAAAGCTTTCAAACCTCTAGCCGTGGGCCGCCAATGACCACCGCCACCTCGCCGCGGTCCCAATAGTCATAGTGTGTCTATAATATCTAGTCATTGCTCGTTCGCTCTTGTACCAGCAGGTCAAGAGTGCCCATCCATGCCATACTCTGGGATTGAGCGGCCCGCGCGTCGGGGCCGAACTGGGCTTACGAGGTTGCAGACAAACAGGCAGACAAAC
>QJOA01000898.1:0-21708 GCA_004155915.1 Monosporascus sp. CRB-9-2
ATCCGATATATTATTTATAATATTTAAATTTATATAATTTAATTTAAACTTTAATAACGTATATTATAAAATAATATATCGAATTATATTTTATTTATTTAATATTAAAACGTTAACGTTATAATTCGATAATAAAAATTTATTAAATATTTAAAATAACGTTTTTTTCGTAAATGATATAATTAATTAAAAAAATTTAAATATACGTTATAAAATTATTTTTATAACCGAAATAAAATTATTATTTTTTACGTAAATTATTAAAAAAAATTATTTAATTTTTGATTAATTAAAAAATTAAAAATCGGTTTAAATATGAAACCGTTAAATATATAATACGATAATTAATAAATAATATAATTAATTAACGTTAATATAATTTTATTAAAAATAAAATTATAATATATAAATATATATAATTATTAATTATAAAAAATAATAAAAAAAATTATTTAAAATAAATTATACGTTTATAAATAATATATTAATTAATAAATTAATTTGAATTTTATTATAAAAATTCTTTAAATATTTTAAAAAAAATTATTAAATTTAATATATATCATAAAAATTTTAAATTAACGGAAAATAATTTTAAAAATAATTTTAAATAAAAATTTAATCGCCGGAAGAAAAAAAAAATTGATAATTATGGCTTTAAGAAATAATAAAATGTAACGATTAACGCCATAAATATTTTAGGGCGTTAAGGGGGTATGTTAGCTAGCTGGGGGTACGTAGCGTACCCTATAAACGGAAAGGTCACCTACTGATCGGCATATACATGTTCCGTGGCTAGACTAGCTGAACGTGTCCTACAGCATACGCAGTTAGCCTAATACAACAACACAACTGATGTCCCCTATATCTGACACATATATACTCCAATCAAAAGGTTGTCTTTCCTTTTGTAGCGCCCTTGGCTGGCTAACAGTTGGCCCACGGGTAGCTATTCTCTCGCCCTAGTCGTACGTATTGAATTATTCTGCTCAGCCTCACTATTATATCTAGGTAAAGGAGGGAATGTCAAACAGTGCTCGACGCACAACATAAACTGTGCGACGGCGCGGAATAACTAGCTACCGTTCATAGGCAAACACCATGCCCCAATGTAGGCCCCAACATTTACACTCACATCAACTGAAGTCTTAAGCCTCCATAGACTCTGATATCATGCCTGAATATTGTTATTCTCAGCTTTCGCTGCCAACCAGCATCCGCTTGCTCCGAATACTACCAAGCGAAAATGACCCAAAGAACTTGCGATGCGAACTCTTCGAGTATGCCTTACGAAACTCCGATAAACCGTCTCATCCCTATGAAGCTCTATCGTACGTTTGGGGCAGCGAAGACAAACCCCAGTCCATCATTGTAGACGATCGGCAGCTGAACATTACGCAAAATCTCTATACAGCGCTTTTACGCCTGCAATATGATTGTCTTCCTCGAATTATCTGGGTAGATGCTGTGTGCATCAATCAAGCAGATGAAAAAGAAAAAGAAAAACAGATCCCGTTGATGGCAGAGATTTACGCAAAAGCAAGCCGTGTAGTTGTTTGGCTTGGGAACGTTGAAGATGATAGCGATCGAGCGCTTGAGGCAATACGTCTCGCAGGCGAGAAATCTGGAAGGCTACCAAACGCAGAAATATACCAACAAGCCGTTGCACAACTACTTCAACGACAGTGGTTTCGGCGGATCTGGGTAAGGAAGCAAAGCTCTACACATTATTAGGATTAACTGACTGCTGTTCTAGGTTCTGCAAGAGGTGGCTGCGGCCAGGCATGTGCTGATCATGTGCGGCCCAACAGAGATCGACGGCCATGCCTTCTGCTTAGGCTTGGACTTTTTAAGCACAGCCTTAGAAACCTCTATGGTCCAGACGGCCTTCTTGATCCGAGGAGCAGTATTCCGGTCCAGGAATATATCGCGAAATCAGGGGAGACTCTCACTGGATATATGCTCTCTGGGCGAGCTAGTTGATATGTGTCATGCTCACAAGGCCACCAAACGCCACGACAAGGTATATGCCTTGCTCGGCATGTGCTCAGACGGCCTAGAGGCAGCCGGCTTAGAGCCCGACTATGATCTTCAATGGGGAACACTTATGCAGCGTCTCGTCAGGTTCCTTCTCGGTGATCATGTCTCTGTTAATACCTGGGATAATAAAGAGATGGCAGTTATCAAGATCAAAGGCTGTGTTCTTGGCAAAATGTCTAAAGTAGAAACCAATATTGATTTGGGCGGTGGACAGAACGTGGAAGCCATTTTCGAGAATACATCAAACCAGCCGGGATGTGTAAGAAATGGCAGCGCTCGCTGGACTCTCCAGGCCTCAGCAAAATCCATCCAAAAAGGGGACCTCATTTGCCTCTTTCAAGGAGCTTCAAAGCCTGCGATCGTCAGATTACGCGAGGATTACGTCTCAATTGTTATGATCGCAGCCATTCCTCCAGAGCACATACGAACATACAACGGGGTTATCAAGTGGTCAGAGCTTTCACAGTCAACATCCTTCGCTCGCGATTTTCTACTTGTCTGGGACTGGGGTGTTTCTTCTGAGGAGTTTCACGGTCCAGGAAAGTACGATACCTTTATGAGGACAAATAACTTGCAATCAGAAGATTCAGAGATGGAGTTCGAAGGCCAGCTGAGCAATGTAGCCAGAACATGGAACATTGCGTTAATACTAAGAGACTTGGGAGAGGATAGAAGTGGATTCAAAAGACTACAAGAAGCAATAAAGGGCTATGAGAAGGCGTGCGGAGAAGAGCATCGGCATATACTCAAAAGCCAGTACGGTGAAACACCGCTATTGTGGACTGGAGGCAACGGGAATGATGCGATAATGAACTTCCTACTCACGAAGGGCGATGTCGATATGGACTTAAAGGACGACCACGGTCGGACGCTGCTCTCGTGGGCGGCCGAAAACGGGCATAAGGCCGTAGTAAAGCAGCTGCTTGCTACGGGCAAGGCCGATATCAACGTAACGGATAAAGACGATCGGACGCCGCTTTTGTGGGCGGCCAAAAACGGGTATGAGGCCGTAGTTAAGCAGCTGCTTGTTACGGGCAAGGCCGATATCAACTTAAAGGATAATGGCGGTTGGACGCCGCTTTTTTGGGCGGCCAAAAACGGGCATGAGGCCGTAATTAAGGAGCTGCTTGCTACGGACAAAGCCGACGTCGACTCGAAAGATAACTTTGGTCAGACGCCACTTTCGTGGGCGGCCGAAAGAGGGTATGAGGCCGTAGTTAAGCAGCTGCTTGTTACGGGGAAGGCCGATATCAACGTAACGGATAGAGACCATCGGACGCCGCTTTGGTGGGCGGCCGAAAACGGGCATAAGGCCGTAATTAAGCAGCTGCTTGCTACGGGCAAGGCCGATATCAACTTAAAGGATAAGGGCGGTTGGACGCCGCTTTTGTGGGCGGCCCAAAACGGGCATGAGGCCGTAGTTAAGGAGCTGCTTGCTACGGACAGAGCCGACGTCAACTCGAAAGATAACTTTGGTCGGACGCCACTCTTGTGGGCGGCCCAAAGAGGGTATGAGGCCGTAGTTAAGGAGCTGCTTGCTACGGGCAACGCCGATATCAACTTAAAGGATGATATGTACGGTCGGACGCCGCTCTCGTGGGCGGCCGGAAACGGGCATAAGGCCATAATTAAGCAGCTGCTTGCTCCGGGCAACGCCGATATCGATTTAGAGGATAACGGCGGTAGGACGCCACTTTTGTGGGCGGCCAAAGAAGGGCATGAGGCCGTAGTTAAGCAGCTGCTTGCTACGGGCAAGGCCGATATCAACTTAAAGAATAAGAGCGGTTGCACGTCGCTTTCGTGGGCGGCCGAAAGAGGGCATGAGGCCGTAGTTAAGCAGCTGCTTGCTACGGGCAAGGCCGACGTCAACTCGAAGGGCATATTCGGTGAGACGCCGCACTCGCTGGCCGCCGGTAACGGGCACAAAGCCGTAGCAAAACTGTTGCTGTCGGCGCGGTAAAGGCGAGTTGGTGATCGTTGGCTGTATGGATTAGTGGTGGTAGGGGTGTTATGTTTGGGTGGTTCTGGCCAGCTCACGGCAGCTGTAGAATTTCCTATTTGTAGGTAACAGCCCACAAGGCCTAACTAAGGAATAAAGGCGTTATAAGCTAACAAACCTGGCTCATGCTAAACGGTCGGACGGAGGGAATTAACAGAAGCTCGACTATTGCCAAAACGAAGTTACGTATTGCCTAAGGGTGCTTAGGCCTCCGCTGGCTCGTATTGAAGTTACTCATGTACTATGCCCTCGTTTTAACATACTTCACTTGCGAAGGAAGTGTATGAGGGTGTGTCGCGAGTTATTTATTTATTTACTTTTTCTGTCACTTAACCGCCGTGACCTTTGGCATCCAAGACTTTTTCGGAACTAGACCAAAGTCGGCGATGGGCCCTAACCGCGGAAGGGTCTTCCATATCCTCCTATGTCACACTGAGATCCTACAGTCCACTCTTGTTCTTCCCACCTAGGATAGATTTGAGAATCACGAAGAGATGGCGGGCACTTCCGGGACGTCTCGTCTACCGACGATCCTATCACCCCTCCTAGCCACGCTCCCCGCAACCACCCCAACGACGGTACTGATCCAACCGCGAGCGGCGCGGTGGGCCGACCAACCACTGGGCCCGGACGGACCCTGGAACCCGCTGAACGTAACGATGGGCACCAACAGGCAGAGGGCGGCGATCTGCGGCGGGCGGATGTGGGGGTCGTACTTCCTGGACCGGAGCTACTGCGGGGCGGCACCGTCTAGCGACGGGAGGGGCGCTGCTACGCGGAGGAGGCGGGCGTGCTGTACGACTCAGGGGCCTCTCCGTCGGGCGAGGTAGGGCTGATCGCGGATCCCCGGGAGCCCTCATTCTCGAAGAGCACGGACTTCACGCCGGGGACGCAGGGCGGCACCAATACCAACGCCAGCTGATGGACCGACGACCTGTACCTAGAGACGGACGCGTCGAGGTGGGCCACGGGCATGGTGCGGGACCTCAACATGGTGCTGCTCGGCGGCGACACGTGTGCCGCGTACTCAGGGGGGGTGGCACACCCGCTGTTCGCGGGGTGCCTTGGGTTTGGCCCTGCGCCGGGCGAGGTTTAACCAGCCGTTCGCGATGCGCGGGGGCACGCTCGAGGGCGCCACCAACGTCAGCCTCCTGGCGGGCTATATGACCGAGGCCGGGGGGGTCGAGCTGCAGTCGTTCAGCATGCACGTGGGATCTGCCACTTCCCGCTCCCGGGTGCCGGGGTCCCTGTACTTCGATGGCTACGACAGCAACCGCGTCGCCGGCGGCGTGCTGGCCGTGTCGCGGACGTCATTTAAGGGCGCGGCGTTCGTCGGCATGCCGCTCGACGACATGCCGACGAGCGCCGCGGCGGGCGGGTCCCCTTTTAAGGAGGGAAACGAGAACGACTCCGTGCCGGGCGAGGCGACGACGATGGGCCACTCGGGCCTGCTGGTCGCGGGCAACGACACCGTGAGCGCGCGCCTCGAGGTCGCTGTCAACGCTTGCGCGCCGTACCTGAACCTGCGCGCAGCACGTGCGACGCCATCGCGGCGCACCTGCCCGTGACGTACTCCGCGGACCTTGGGCTGTACCTTTGGGACACCGGGGACGAGGCGTACGCGCGCGTCGTGGGCTCCGTAGCGGCGCTGCGCTCTACGTTCCAGGACGGCGATAACAACGCGCACCTTGTCGACATCTCGGCGCGTTCGCGCACCCGAACCTGACGCCTGACCGGCCCCTCGTCGATGACGGCCCCAAACTCTATTTTCCCTGCAACGCGGCCTCCAACGGCTACTGCCCGCTCGGCCACGCCTTTCCTGCAGGACGCCTTCTTCGGCGCCAATTTCGAGGCGCAGACGTACAGGCTGGCGCAGGCGCCGGGGCCTAACATAGCCGGCGAGCAGCCGCTGGCGATCGAGAGCGGCGCGGGCACCGTCGAGCCGAGCAACAGCGACTAAGTGACGAGCTGGGAGGACACGCGGACGCCGCCGCCGGGCGGCAGTGGTGAGGATGGCGGTGACGATGCGGGGTCGGCAAGCGGCGGCGCTTCGGGCACCGCGATCGGGGTGGTGCGTGGGTGTGGGGTGCGGCGTGTTGCTGCTCGCGCTCGCGAGGCTCGCGGCGTGGCGGTACAGGCGGCACGGCAAGGGGCAAGGGGCTGCAGGTGTGCGGGATGACGCTGCTGGGAAACCGCGGGTACAGGCCGGCGCGGACCGGCGACGACGGCGGCAGCGGGGAGGGCCCGGCCGAAGTGGTGGATTTACAAGGGCACCAAGCAGGGGAGCCCAAGACGTGCTACGGCGGCCGCGGCGGCGGACAGGAGCCGTACGAGACGGTGGTCCCGATCCGGTACGGGGTCGCGGAGCTGCCGCCCCAGAGAGTGGGCCGGGCGGCTGCAGAGATGGAGGCGCCGCCCGCGCCGCCTGCGGCGTATTCGGTCTACGAGATGGCGGGCGATAATGCGTATAATTCCCGGTAGCAGGGGCTTGCTTGTATTCGTTGCTTCCAAGTTCGTAGTATAGCGTCGCATGAATTTATGAATCGTCGACTTTAAAGGTGCCCCACTGCCTGAGTGAAGGGTTGGATAATTTGCCGCCCAAACGGCCGGCTACATAAAACCACGAGAGGCGCAGTAGATCAGGGTGCGTGGCCAATTCGATCAGGTAAGTATCAGAGAAACGACTCGTGCATCGCAAAGTCATAGGCCAACAACGCCGCGGAGCAGCTGGCCGTAGCCCTCTGCTAGATCGGCAAACCACTTCACACCGTCCAGCCTGATCTAGGGATCAGTTTGCGCCCAGGCCCGTAAGCCGCAGACCGAGCAACGAATCCGGGAAAGACTTATAAGAAATGGATTTGATGACGTAAAATCTGAGGTAGCGACCAAGGGCCATGGCAATTGCCCACTGGGCGAGTCTCCTAGGGTATCTAACATATATAACTGCATTTCTCGTGATAACGACGTTCCTAAGGGACCCTGTTTGTCCGTCGCTACAAGCTCCACCGACATTCAAATCGCTTTGCCGTGGGACACCGCGCTGAACTACAATCGACAAAAATAGATATCTTCACGCTGAAGTCAGCGAAGTCGGACATTCAGAGGAAAGATGGAAAAGATAAAAAGAACACGCCAAGACCTCCGAACTCCAAGTTTCGTCCATTTAATAACCGTAAGCCGCCCTCGCCAGGGCTGAACGGCCCCGAAGGTTATGAGCTTGTTTCCATCCACCTTTTGTTTGTTTTATTTTCGTAAACGGCGTCCACGTAGGAAAAGGCTTGAGATTTGCCTAATAACTCGGGCCAGAGCCGTCCATATCATTGCCGAAGGGAATAGGATCCATAGCCATGTATTCCAGCAAGTCTATGCCTCCCATGTTGACGCCTTGGTCGGTCATTGTGATGTTCAAGTTTTCTCCCATGTTCTGGAAGAAGCCAGGCCCCGGGGGCAAGTACCACATCTCGTCTGGATTCCAATCGTTGTGGCCTTCGAGTGTGTTGTCCGCCAGCGCAGTGTTATCCAGGACACCGGATTGTGTGGGTGTGCCTGGTCTGAATATTGAAGTAGCTCCAGGCGGGTAGGGAAAGTTTCCTGTTGTCAAGTCGAAGGGAGTCGCCGATATAGAAGGGGTAGTAGAGCGTTCTGCAGAGCTTCGTGAGCTGTTGTGCCCAAGCATCGGGTCATGTTCTACCCGCTCCCGGAACTTACCAGGTACAGCAAGTGAATCCTTGAACCTGGCAGCCTGATTTGGATGCACGTTCTCCATGCCATTCATATGAGACTGGCCGTTGACCCCCGCTGCCTTGGCTGCGTCGCCATTTGCGCGTGGGCTCTTTCCCTCGGCAGGGGTTGGTACTGCCTGGGCAAACTTGAAGCGATCTCGTAGTCGTGATGTTAGGGATTCAAGTAGATCACCGAACCTCGTGCCCAAATGAATATCGTCAACGACGCAGTTTCGGAGTGCGAAAACACTACGGTCCAGTAAATCGATGCTGATCTGAACGTCTGATTTCGGAGCGCCCAGGGCGAAAGTTTTGAGCAAGAACATAGCACCACTGACAATTCGGAAATAAGTTCGAACCGGCGCATGCTTGAGATATCCATTAGGCAGTAGACCATCGACGACAGTTCGCAGAAGATTTCGTGAGCCCTCTACTACCTCCTTGACGTATTCCTGATCCTCGACGCTAAAGCCGCCGAGATGGCCAAGCGGCAAGTTGCCGTAGTAATTCTGCGCACGGGGTGACATCTGCTGAGGGTTCACGGCGGGTGCGACGCCCTGCATGGGATCACTGGTCCCACCAGCTTGACTTGTACATCTCTCCACAACAGCCTGTAACGCCAGGGAGTTCACGTATATTCGCACGTACTCGTATTCGATTGTGAGGATGTGGCGAATGAATGACGGCAACTTGAAACGCTCGAACTCATTCCACCACCCTCTTAAGATCGGCTGGAATTCCTTGAGCAGTGCTGTGTATTTTCCGGATTGGATGATATCAGTAGTGTGTTTTCTGGATCGAAAAAGCTTCTCGTTGCCCAGGTGCATAGCATTGCTAACTCCCACCCAGCAGTGTATGATCTGATCGTCCAATTCCACGTCTGGAATGTAGCAGAAGCCGGTGGCACAAGCAGAAGGGTTTGTTGCGGGCGTGTTTCCCTCATGAGATGTTGGGCGCTTTCGTGAGAAGGCCGGATCAGTAGTCCGAATACTTTCGGGGACCATGTTCGTCCAACCCAGGCGACCGGCTAGTTGTGTCAAGTATATCAGAAGCAAGCGCTTTATCCGCATCGCACGCAAGCGATATGCCTCGTCCTCATACTCCGGTCGCGTGATAGCCTGAGCGGCAAGCAGCTCATCGATGTCATCGAAAACACCCAGTTCGTACGCGAGGCCCATGGCATTGCTTAGGAGCATCCAGCACATCCGATCGCTTCTCCAAGCAGGCTCGAGCCAGCTCTCAATTCTCCGCCCTCCGACATTTCCCCCTAGTCGCAAATTATGGTGGTCGTCATCCATGTGCCCCGAGGGTAAATCCCGCGGTGGAAGCATTAGCTCGTCGATCGCTTCGCCCGGTGGGAAGTGAAGCGCCCTAGGATGCCACTCGGTCAAGATCATGAGCGATTCAATCGTCCCCAACGTTCGAAGACTTCCCTTCCGCAAGCCTCGCCAGGGCGCTGTGCTAGATGTCTGAGATTCATCGGCGCCGGATCCGCAGAAGCCTCCTCCAAAGGCCTCCTGTCCCCATAAGCATCTCTCGATCATCTTTCGAAGATATCTCCAAAGTTCCTCGTGTATCGCATGCGATCGACAATGGCCACCTGTGGTACGGATGCTATAGTACCTTGACGCAATAGTGAGAAGGGTGACGGTCAGGACGGGTTCCTCCGTTAACAACGTGCTATGTGAAGCCGGGTTGCGGAAGGTAGGGGGTGATACCGGCGTCATGGGAGACAGATACTCGTAATAGCTACGATATAATCAGCAACCAACCTTCCAGGATCCAAAAGGGCAACTTACTATACAATATATCTGATTGCCTCTTCTTTGGTAAACCACCCCGCTCGGACAAATCTAAACCTCGACCAGGCTTCCAGGGCCTCTTGATATCCACGCTCAGTTTCTACGCTGCTCAATTTGAGCTCAATTTCTCTCCTCTCCGCTTCGGGGTTCAGGATATCCTTAGAAGGAAGTAGGCGCGGGTCGATAGGATCCGCAGATCTAGACTCGACGTGGCCCGGCACGCGGCCATTGAACATCAAGTTCTGATCGCGGGGCGTCTTACGTCCCGGAGCGGAGACGGGGGAGGGTTGAACAACCGAAATTATACTGCCATGACGCACATGAGTCTCATGAGGACTAATCGTGTCATCAGTAATGCTTCCCCGGGTAGCATTCGTAGGCAGGCCTGACATGACTGACCTATCCGTGGCAGCCTTGTATAGCAGATCTAACGCATCATGAGGTCCGTAGACCTCTTTTCTCATGACACTCTGAGCCTCCAAGTTTTCCATCGGCGCGTTCGAATCCTCCCCACCATCAGTATAACTGGTCCCTCGACTACTCTTCCTCCCATCTTCACCTCGCTCCAAGCTTGGTCTCTTGAGGGGCTGGTTCCTACCGGTAGAACCCCCCGGTGTCAGCGGCACGCTATTATAGACCTTCTCGACGGTGAGGGGCGGTGTATCCTCCAGGTAGAGTCGCTTCCGACTGTTGCGGATAAGATATTCATCCTCCTGTTCCTCGCCGTCCTCATTTTTACGCTTACGTCGGGTGGCGCTGAAGAAGCATTCTTTGCTCTCGCGACGACATCGAACGCACGGAGGGTCGTGAGGGTTATCGACACTGCCCAAGTCGCAGCGCACCTTTCTCCTGCGGCACGGTATACAAGCTTGATAGACTCGCTTATGCTGCGGAGGCTGTGGTACTGTAGAATTGGCATTCACAGGAGGCGGCGGCGGCGGTTGTTGCAGCTGTTGATGATCAGTCGGCGACTGGATGACACCATTCGGTTGGGCGCCCCCAGCGGAGTAGGGGGTCATGTTAGGTGACCGTTGGTAGCCGGGTTGGGACGGGCTATGATGGAAATGCGCGGGATAAGATTTGACGGTAGCCGTACGCTAAAGACTGACGCAATAGGTACTCTAGGCTCTTTTTGTGCGGCTCTTAGACCATCCTCGCCAGTATTGGATTTGCGTCTGATGTTATGCTCGGTTTAACACGGGTTTCCGGGGTTCGTGAGGAACAGAAAGGGTTGAACCGGTGGGACAGAGAGGAGCCAGCAGTTGTTAAGGCTTGCGCGGTCGGTCGTCCAGCACCAAGACAGCTAGTTGCGGGGGGTTGCGGGGGTTGGGGACGGAAGACTGGGGAAACGCGAGCAACAGAGAGAGGACACGATTATGACAGCCTTGGAACTCTGCGGCAATCTATCTCGTATCTATCAAAGTGGGACGATTTGTGGATAATAAAGTACTACACAGGGCCTCATTGCTAGGTACCTAATAAGGTAGGAGTGTGATTCGGTAGCAGTTTATGGTATGTAGAGTCTTGCATGGTGCAGTAGTGGCGCCTGTCTGGTAGTTCTATGGAAGTCTAATAAGTTGACCTTTGAGAATATGGGGAGGAAGAGTCCCTCCCCCGAGATACGGGGTGGTATTGGAACTATTTTAGCGACGAATGAGAAGTTGCGATTCGGTGAGAAAAGAAGCGATCTAGAGCGGCAGGTAAGTGTATCTACTGTACCTAGATGTAGAGTACCGCGGGGTCGGTTGGTGTCGAAGCAAGGAAAGCTCATCATGATCCGGTCAAGGTGACAATGGGTGGTTAACTCCGAAGAAGGTTGCGGAACAATCGAAGCCTCGGGACTTCATTACCTTTTCTTCAAGGAATCCTGCCCCATGTGGTTACAGTCACGGCGGCGTATGTACTATGTAGCTAGAAAATGTTTTCGTACTTTGCGCACATAACTCAATTGGAGACCTTGACGATGGTGGATCAGTCAAGCCGGAGGTACTTCAGTAAGACGTAGGCACCGATTTATCAATTAGGTAATGGTTACGAAGCTGGATAAGATACTTACTTCGCATGCCTCTTACAATGGCCACATGCAGATATGAATGCAGGTAACCTACCAAAGACGATGTGGCAGAGACACGTATTGGAGTTATCCGATGTTGTACAACGAGGTCCAGGGGCTCTGCTGGTTCTCCCTCGATCGCGGAGGATAAGGCTGGCAGGCTCGCAACGGCTGGGAGTTTTGGGGTTGTACGAGGAGCGCACGTGCATGTCTCGGACCCGGAATTGGGAACAAGGAGACAATGAATTGTCAGACTCATCAGAACGTCAGCAGCCCCGAAGACAATGAGATTGTGAAGATGAGCGATTGCACCCCTTTGGCCTTACGTATACAAGTATAATACCAGACGTCATACCCGTGTCAATTACATTAGAGGATCAATCGACGACGAGCGACGAAAATGTGATATCTTCGTTTCTCCCAATCTCTCCATCGCTCCTGGTCCAGTCATACATCCCGCACGAGATTTTGAGATAGACAGACAGACAGACGGAACCCGAATGCTCCAATTGGTGCTGACTATATTCCGTATGGTATACGGATCAATGGATCACGCCAGCAGGTAAAGCATTAATATAAATGCAGCGGAAAGATACCTCCTAGGGATAAGACGTACTACGCTAGGCAGTACATTTTAAGCACACGCATCCGGCCTGCTGCATGTGATAAGGGCCCGCCGTTCACGTGCGCTCGCTGCTGCCGGACCAACGAGCTTCCTTTCGCGGCCATCGGACCTTTCCAGCCTTCATAGACGGGCGAGCCTCTGTCTGTCTCTCCTCCAGCTTGCCTTTTAACGATGGCGACATGACCGCAGGCCCCAGTGTTGATACTCGAGACCCTATATACCTGTGTCTTATCAGTACTTTGTATCCGTGATAGTTTGGACGAATCAATTGGGGCATAAGACACTACTGCAGAAACGCCGATGCGTAAAGCCACCTGTAGACCACGCTTAGCACGTAGCTTCCATATATCGTTAATCAGCGTCTCACCGAAAATCCCGTAGCGACAAGTACCTGTCCGAGAAGTTCAAGTTGTGGCTGTGGCAGCATCACGCTCTGATCACATGAGCAGCCGCCGATAGACGGCCGGGCAGCTCTCACCTGGACCGTTTGAGGCCTTGTAAGGATTTTCGGAACCAATGGTGGTGCGGCAGCTGACCGCGGCCTCTTCAGCTTGCATTGGACCAGTGAGCGCTTCTGGTTATCGTTGTGATGTCATACCCAGCTCTCCCAGCAACGGACCGTTTATCCGCCATTATCAGACGTGAGGCGGATCTGAGTACGCCAGCCCCGTTGTCCCCTGATCCGTCAGCTTTTGCCTTGTCGGATGCCCACCATATGTAGTAATCCGGAGTGTCACAGGACCATCGCGCCGTAGGTATTCAAAGGTCTTGGAAGTAGCAATTATGCCCGTCTAGTTCTCACGAACGGTCCAACGACGGCAGGAGCGCAACTAGGCCAATCCCTCTGTTATGAAAGCAATTTATTTATTCCCTAGGGTATCAAATGGGGATGAGTTGACCATAAACATTGCAACCATCCGCCGGCATATCAATCATCTGCCACCCTGAATTCTCGTCGACTTTTGCGACTTGCCCTGAACGCCATGCCATGAAACTAGTAGCCTGTCTACTAAATAGACCTGAACGAACCGTCCACCTCGGTCTCTACGGGATGTCCACGGGAGAGGAAGTGCCAAACGGCACCGTTCACTGAATCAGCTTCTGCTCAACCTGTAACCAGAGGAGTTAGTGAAGGACAAATACCGCGGCAGCAGGAGGGGAGGTGCTTACGAGGAAGTCCCAGATCATCTTCGTAAGGAAATCGGGGAGCGAGAAGAGGTCGACGGAGAACTCGCCTTTCTCGATGTCGTTCTTGATGAAAGTGTCATCTGACTTGTTGTCATGTATCATCTGGATGACGTGAAGAAGGTCGTCCTCGCTGAGTTTACACATAGCGTCCGCGATCTTGTCGAAATCCCAGCCACCCTTTCGCTTCTTGCCATCATTGGCCTTGCGCGCCTTCACGG
The DNA here is from genome assembly GCA_004155915.1 of Monosporascus sp. CRB-9-2. Classification (NCBI taxonomy): domain Eukaryota; kingdom Fungi; phylum Ascomycota; class Sordariomycetes; order Xylariales; genus Monosporascus; species Monosporascus sp. CRB-9-2. The sequence continues at coordinate 13,648 of QJOA01000898.1, forward strand.
CAGCTCGGGGGTCGTCATCAGTGACGGGGCCGGTTTCGCGAAGGATGGCGATCAGGTTCTGCGAGGGATTCTTAAAGGTGACAGTCTGAATATTCTCGTAGCGAGGGGCGCCGAAGTTCAGATCGTGGAAGATAGTGATCTTGCCACCCTTCTCGGAGGTGAACATGTCAATCGACATCTCGAACTCACCCCAGCCCTCATTCTTGCAAGTGAAGGGAGGCTCGTGGAAAGCTGATACCCGAATTAACCATACTAAATTACATGATACCATGACGAAAACAATACATACTCTGATTGGGGTTCTCGAACGACGGATGGAGATTGTAGGTGACCTTGGCGAAGCAATTGGCCGGGTGCTCATTACCGTCCTGGTCGAGGATGTAGAGCTTGACACTCCACTCCTTCATGGGGAAATCCGGCATGGGAGATTCCTTCGGGCTAATCGCGTACAGCAAGTCAGTATGGTGATGCGAGAAGTCGTTGAATCGATCGTGACGTACATGTTGTGCTGCTCGGTAACGAGCTTGACCTTGCGCTATAATATCACCTTCGCGTCAGCATACTTGATCCGCTAGCAGGAAGAAAGGCTATGATTCCAGGCATTGATAGTTACCTCGAGCTGCATCTTCTTGGCTTTTGCCTCCGGCTTGTTCTCCTGCTTGGAAGATGAGGCAAAAGCGATGGTCTGGGAAGGTCTCTTTCGCAAAACGATGCGTTGTTGCTTGCAACCAGACTCCGAACCAACAGCTGGCTTGGCAGAGGAAGACGCGGTCTCAGACCGAGGGGCAGCCAAATCAACGGCGGTCAGTTGTGCACGAGCCTCCTCAACGCTCTTTCTAGTCGAAACCATCATGGCGGTGCGCGCTAGCGTGTGGCGTTGTGGCGTCGTTGAGGTGCTTCGGTATGAAGGAATATCGCTTTGGAGAATATCTAGTGGGGAGGGGAAAAAGCGTTTAGTTGCAGATTTAGTCGGATGGCGGGGTCCGATTAATCGGCGAGCTTAGCTGATTGCAGTTGTTATCGGACTACTCCAATGGGAAATCCGGCCCACACTTAGACAAGTGAATAATTGCATACATATGTAGTAAGTGAGCCTCAACGTGAACATGAATTCAATAGCATCATAAATAGGCACGAGGAACGTTAATTCCATGGACCATCCATACCATATAACTCAAAAAGAAAGTTCTTGCTATTAACCTTTACCTATAGTCATTGTCTCCATTAAGCTCCTACATGGGCAAGTTGCTGCTATTTCAAGATAGGATCTTTGCTTATCGAAAACAATAAATTCGTCAACTTCTCTGTCATGGCAGCTTCTTCGACTGAAAGACAAGAGCGTGCTCCAAGCACATTTAGGGAAATACATAAGATTACAATCTCCCCCAGGTTCCGGGTGTACCTCCTATGCGCACAAACCACCCTCTAGGCCTCTATTCTTTCGAAGATATTGCCGCTCTGCTCCTGGCACTCAACTTTTCCTCACGGCACGTTTTCTCAGATTGCCATGGCAACATTAGGAATTTACGACTGTAATGGATTCAATTGAGAAAGGCGTAACAGGATGCCGGCATAGAGGCCCTTGACATCCCTCAAGTCTTATTACTGCTTAAAGCGCTTGTCCTGCTGGGACGAAAACCGTGTCCGGGTTTAAAAATGCCACTATCAGACAAAGATTGTTCCCTAGACGGAAGATAGGGGTGTGTATGATCCTTCAGTCTTCGCTAGTCTCTTCTCTACATTCACGCTTAGTGGGTGATGGACACCATAGCGTTGAAATTTCGAGACTATCATAGCTTAAAGAGACCAATACAACGATAATCTTGCAGCGTGATCCGTGAACAGTATAGAGTTGTCGTATATTATGGCAGGCCAGATTGAAAAAGGCAGAGCGTAGTATACAGAGCCCACATGTTATAAGGGGATGGGTCAGCCTTGGTCACCATTCGGGGCCACGGGAATGGATGGCTTCGCCTCGGATTTATGGTTTCCTTTGCACTGTTTTCGAACAAGTTCTAGACATGTATCGATTCTAACACGTATTACGCGATGCCTGGTCTTGATCAGCACCTGGATGTCATGGTCTAATGTTCGCCGAGTGCAGGCAGGGAACTATCAAACCTCACCAGTAAAGATCTTAGAAAATACACGATGTTTATTTCAATCATCGTGTGGCCATCACAACCATGCCTATCAATATACTTATGGCATCGGTAGATAAGGCTGGCGGCGTCGATAAGTAGTAATAATGAAAGTCCAGTAACGCAGCGCTGTGTTCGATGCTCCTTAAAATATACAGATAACACTTTAACCATGTCGTTCACGCAGAAGTTATCCCTTGATATGTCTGATGATGCAGGCGGCCATATGTTGCAGTCCAATATATCATTCTATACCCTATGCCTCTAGCTTATATGTCTTGTCTTAATGCCGCTGCTTTGGGAGTCACGCCTGGCAGGTTGAATCACGAGATTTCTGGGTATTCCTGATTTAGCATGTCCGGTTATCTGGGTTTCCTGTTCAGACATCGAATACTACGCCGCTTATTACATTTCCTCCGGCCCCAACGACACTTAGCTCAGACCGGTTACGGTCTGCGTAATCGGTTTTGAGGATCATCGCTTCCCACGCCCCTTTTAAGAAGCAAAATGTGGATTCAATATTGTTGACTACGAGATGGGTCACCTCTGCACGTCCTAGAGCCAGAATCTCAAATATGCTCTTGAAAGACGCCCCTATATGTAACCGGGTCTAATTCGCTGCATTGCCTGCCTTTTCTTCGGCTACTTTTCTTCGGGTTCGCGGTCTGTCTTCCTTTATAAAGGCATCAAGCACCGCATTCCGTCTTTTGCGACTGCCGGTCGAGTTTAGACTGCGATTACTGGCAAAGCTGAGATGAAGAGTGTCAGCTTCTTGAGAATCGCCAAGCTGGAATGGGCGTCAGTCTAGGATCTTGCCTGGCAAATGAGGTAGGAAGTGCTTACAAAGTTCTTCTGGGACTCGGAGAAAGAATTGGTTGCGTCTGTGGATGAAGCCACGGACGAAGCCGGTCTTGGTATCTCTCTCTTCCTAAGTGTTTCCTTATGCAGGGGCAAGTAGTCCCAGCCGATCTCATGATTGTTCCCAGCGAGAATATGGAGTATCCAAAGAGTAAGATTTACGGTCAACTCCTTGTAGTATGTGGGATCCTTTCCGTCCCTGTGCGCAGACCAAGGGATTGACTTGTATTCCATCACCCCTTGATCATGCAATGCTTGGATTAATTCATCTTCCTCTCGGCTGGGATCAGAGGACAGCCTTTTTGCGTCTTTCCTCGAGGTCTTGTGTGGCTTGATTCGGACAATCAAGATTTCTTTGCTTGTGATAATGCATCCGTACCTTGCCTTGTGCTCAAGGCAATAGCTATATATCTGTCTGATTGGTCTTGCAAGGTTACTTCTACTTGCACCCCGCAGCCATTTCCCGCTGCTTTTATCAACGGACCTCTCCAGGATAGAGCTATGCCATTTACATCCCGGCTTGATGTCATGTGGGAGTCGATTGTCGGGTAGTGGAGGTTTATTGGCGGAAGTCCTGCCGCTGGACGTCGCTGCATGGGAATCAGGTGGAGTTTTGTCCAAGAAGATCGCAGCGCCGTCGGGCCGAAGGCCTCCTCCTTTTTTTGATTTCGCCCTGTTGCGATCCTGTTGCTGGATCTTGCATTCTCGCGGCAGTTGTGCTCTTTCCTTCAGTCTTTCGTCCACTTTTGCTGCAGACCCTGTCGTGGTTGATGGCGAGCCTGAGTTGGCTAGGCTACTCGGAACGAAGAATACTGGGTTCAAAGTAGTCTCGACAGCCTTTAGGGCTCTGCTCACCATCGCGAAGGTCCACCTGCTCAATATCAACTTAGTTGTCTCTTCGCTATTGTCTTTGCGTTGATAGTCTTCAAGTGGAGGTTGAACGAATGGTAGGTCTGTTCTTGGGCGGAGACTTTCAGTTTTCAGTTTGCCATCAAACATTCCCATGATTCTGTCAAACTCGAACTCTCTCCAGGGCTGCAAGTAAACGGGTGCCCTCCAGGAATGGCCAGTGGTTTGGGTAGCGTTATCTTCATTGTCGTAGTCCAGGTCCGGGTTCTTTATCGTGAGGTACTCCAAGATGCTCCTCGCTTCTGTAGAGCCCATAGCGTCAAACCAGAGTCGCCAAGTTCCTGCCTGGGTGTTGCCTACCGATTGTGAATGACAGATGTAGACAAGCAACTTCAAGATAGGAAGAGGCCAGCCTTCTCATGGATGATATATCGCCATGCCCACCATGTTCCTATGAGACCGAAATCCTCCCATGCTACACCGCCACTGTCGCAACTACCAACATGCAGACGCAATGCTCGAGGAATTGTTACAGCGCAGCGAGACGGAGAAAATCAATTGGCCGCTTTATATATTGCCGTCTGCGGGGTTACCTTCTCCAACTACTTCCACACCCAACACCGGGTCCAGGTTGCTACCTTATTACTTCCGGAGGTAGAGATAAGTAGACTTGACGACTTGGTGTAGTGAGCTTACGCTCTCCCAGACTTTCCTCCTGTGTAAGTGGAATCCGGTCGTCCATGCGCTGAAAATTCGAACCGTCATGGCATTCACTGTTGAAGCCAACCGCCGGCTCCTGGGCTCAAAACATTTGCCACCATGCGATGGGCCAAAGCTTCACGCCTTCAAACATCGTAACGCATCGATCAAGTGGTTGGAGCTTCTCAGCACCCCGCCGGATGCAAGGTCGGAGTGCCAAGGCTTCATTTTTAAGGTCGAGATTAAATCCAAGACATACGCGCTTAAAGTTGTGAGTCAGGCAGATGATGTTCGTGAAAGGCAATATTAACTACCTCTAGTTTAAGTTCTTCCCACCCTCCACCGATAGGCCCATATTGGGTCCAATCAGGGGGAGGTTGGTAACGGATGAGGATCTGGCATTTCATACAGACCCATTCTATGCCGAATGCCGCGCGTATGGACAGATTCGAAGGGCTTATGGTGGGCGCTTGCCAAAGAAACCCTACGTTGCGGATTGCTATGGATTCTTAGCGTTGAACGACAAAGACGAGAAACATCTATCCGACCAGGGTATCGACCTCTGGGATGGCATCTCATCGAATGACGAGTACAGAGCGATGGCTGAGGGCAGCCCGGCTCGGGCGCTGGTCAAACAATATGTTGAGAGAGACACCGTCTTTGACGGAAAGACCATGGAGAGAATACGAAAGGGGATTCATTTCATGAACAGCAAAGGAATTCTTATTCGGGACGTAAGACCAGATAATTATCAAGGTGATCTTTTGGTCGATTTGGGTTCTGCCTGGACCAAGCCGCATTGCATTTTGGATAATGCCCCTCGACATTTGGTGGCGGAGTGGAAAGAGACAGATAGAGTGATGTTCGATGATATGGTTAGAGAAGAAGGTCTCAGACTTGAAGTAAGAGGCATGTCCAACGCAGAATTTCTAAAACGACTGAGACCAAGAAGAGCAGGAGGGAGACGCGCTTTTCGGTAGCTCTGGTCGTTGGCGTCGTCATCGTGTACGCTACCGTCGCCAGTGGCCAGCGCCGCTGGGCGTCGTAGCATGACCGGATGGGGGCGCGGGAGGGCTACTGCTCTCGACGTCAAAGTTAATTCCAAGACAATGATTTTGATGGCGGTGGTTTGCGATTGCTAACAGCTAACGGGCCAAGGAACAGGCAGCCACAGATTAGACAAGAAATAATGGTATAAGCATTTGCATGCTGGACAGTCCTTTGCCAGTGAATTCAGTCGGGCTTCAGATGTGGAAGATTCTTACTTGAAACGAGGTTCGGGCTGCCTGTGCCATTACTGGCAAATGGTCCCAGGCCGCCCTGTTACATGCTGAAACCTGGTCACAGTTGATCCAGGCGTCCGGATCGGACCCGGTAACCCCACACAAAGTCTAAATATAGAGTTGGACGTCTTGTCCTTTTGGCCTAATTGTATGTGGAACTGAACCTTAAACCCTTCATGTTGATTCAGAGTGTATTAGTGTTAGCTCATGATTATTGGCTTACTCTTTGGCGCAGGCCGCGGCAGCAAAGCCACGCCCGCAGCCGGTCATGGAAGGAGTAAGGATGGAAGAGGAGGGGTGTGAGCGAATAAGGTACGGCATCGTCCGGAGCAATACCAGCATATGCCCCGGATTCTCGACGGCTCCGTTTAGAAGAAATCGGTCGTCCGGCACCGGTGCAAAACGGAGCATGGGCGCCTTGCACACAGAAAGCGGTCGGTGCAGACAGAACCCGGAGAGAAAAGTGGGTCGACCAGTCGCCGCGATGAGTCAGCCGATTGGCCGTGCCGCATGTTTGATATTCTGAGACCCTGACATCACACACCGAAGCATATACGGCTAAAAAAAGGATATTATCAGGTTGACCTCCAAGAGGCCAAAAGGGAAAGAGAGGTAATGAAGCCTCCTTAAATACACATATAAACAACAATAAGAAAGAGAAAGCTGTACCGGAGGTGCGAAAGCAATCTCCAGTAGTAACTGCCCTAACTAAACCAAGGCTCGGCTAACGGACCTTACCCTTCAGCTGGGTCTGACAGATATTGCCCCTTCGTATTTCCATACGGATGGGGCCGTTATCTCAAATCCGAAGATTGACCAGAGCGTGTAGTTAGTCGATAGTTCTTCTTCATCTGCCAATCGCCCAAAATCAATGTTCATACTAGTGCCGACGGGTCTCGAATACATGCTGATACTTGGCTGGCAGCGATTGTAACGTACACTGGGGTGCACAAATCCGACTTTCACCTCGGCCAAATGCACGAATAAGCTGGAGTACCCTGACCAGCAGTGGGTAGCCATGGCGCGCTGCGAAGGGGACAACCTTAGCATATGGTCTGGCTGCCCCCATCATGCCGACTGGATAGCGATAGAGAAAGAACCGAACTGCGCCTGCAATGCTTCCAAACCGCTCATCCGGAATCCGAATGGGAAATCTAGCCTTGACGAGATCGGGAGCTTGCCGCCCACCCCGGGAGGCACTATCACCTTTAATCCCACAGCTATACCGACCCTAAGTAGTCGTACGTCCCGGGGGCCGTTCACGAGCCCCACAGAGTCTGGAATCATCCCTCCAGAGCAGACGGATGATCCGTCGTCCGGTATAGCTTCTCAGGAGCTTTCAGCGGGGCAAAAGCAGGAATAGGAGTGGGAGTCGGGATCGGCGCGCTCCTAATAGCTGCTCTTATCTTCTTGGCATACACGTTACGGCGGAAGAAGAAGAGTCAAGGAGGACAGGAGCTCCGGCCTGAGCCGTCTGAGGGCCACAACAGACTGAATGTACAGGGGAGAGAGACACCGGACGGCACCTCGTCTGCCGCTCGCAAAACTTGGTTCGGGTACCAGAAGCCAGAATTGGGAGACGACCCCGTCTACAAGTCCGAGCTGGCGGGTAACGACCCACGGGAGTCCAGTACCCGGAGTCCGGAGCCCTATCAGATCTCTGAGCTTTCAGGCAACGAGCCCGATAATAGCATTCGGGCCCCGTCCACTGTGTCAACCATCACCGAGGAGAATAGGGGTTGGGCTGGGGAATAGGACACACCCGGGCGGAGGAAGCACCAGAACAGATATGTCTCAGATAACTCCGATCTCCGAAGTTTACAGACCAAACAACTAGCTGAACAGGCAATTGGTCATGAACAGGATGATAGTCTTTCTACGGGGTGTGTTCTATCGTTTGTGAATCGAAGAAACTCTACATCTTCAAGGACTACTCAGTAGCTATCTTGAGAGAGGCGTTCTCTACATATAGTTTCTAGCAGCCGTGGAACAAAGCGTCCTTTGGTAAGGATCGAAAGCATATCAAGCCTGTTATTGATCTGCGTTCCTGTCGTAAGAGAAAACAAAAGCGGAGACTCAGTCTTATGGCATCCTTCCGGATGAGCAGAATAGCAATGGCTCTTTCATCGTTGGGGGGGGGGGGGGGGGGGGGGGGGGGGGGGGGGGGGGGGGGGGGGGGGGGGGGGGGGGGGGGGGGGGGGGGGGGGGGGGGGGGGGGGGGGGGGGGGGGG